>CM042407.1:3895984-3985984 GCA_023634145.1 Thymallus thymallus | reverse complement strand
CAATGATATCATGTTGGTTTCTCTTTCTTTGCATTGAATATGTTGCTATTATTGAATTGTAGGTTGCAAGGTGGTAAAACATGCAAAATAGTGGTAGTTGTACATATCTTATAGAATCTCTCTAAGATAAGCATGCAGAGCAGAGGGGTTGTGTTTCTTTTTTGCTCCCAGAGCTGGACGTCTCACAAACTCCCTTTCCAGGAAAGAGCCAGAGGTCTTGCCACTTAAAATGCTAGAGCAGGAAAACATTATTGTAAAAGAATGGTGTGGGGTGGGACACGAAATGATAGCCTCAAACCGAGCAGGAATATTTTCACTTCATTAATGGCAACATGATACAGGAAGAATGTTTCCAGCTGGGGCAGGGCGATCAAAATGTTGAGCCTTTAACGCCCACACCAGCAAAATTTCACCCAAAGCTTACCCAAGATGCTGCACAGCGATTTAAGTCAGTAAGTTATTGTTTTAGACAATGTATATAATTTGGGCTTGAAGTGAGAAATCCGAATTTGGAACTTTGTGGAAATCCGTGTTTCTGACTTACGTGTTAGTTGTAGGGCTGGCTTTAGTTCATTTGGAACCACTTACCTACAAAGATGTTAGAGCTAACACTTGTGGGCTTCTTACTTCCTGTTTACAACCTCTTGTTACTGTGGTTTACTGTGTCTGCAATGCACTTCGACTGTTGGGAGATGTTGGATAGGCTGACACCGGTGAAACGGTGAGTAAGAAAATAGCTATATTATTCTGATGAGTGGATGAAGTGGATAGGTGAAATGTCAACACAGCTGGGACACCTCGTCGATTCTGGAGATGTGCACGGCTACTCTACAAAAAGAGTGTAGTTAGCTAGCAAGTAGCAGTTGCTCGCTAACTATACAAGTTTGTCTGGCTTGCTAGCATAGCTAATTGTGCGGTGAGGTCAATCCATTTGAAGTCATTTAACACATAGCTCAGTAAGTAAATCACTGCATTAACCATACTAATGCTACAACATCTCCTAACACACAAACCACATCGGCCACGAGGCCTGCGCGAGGGTTGCAAAAGACCTTTACACATACATGTTACGCATCTACGTAGCCAAGCCTAAAAAAAGTCCCCTCCTTAAAGGATCTCAGGAAGATACAAACCCACGTGGATTCTTGAAAGACAAACTAGGAGAGATTCATTAAAGATAACTAACTAAAAATGTATCTGTGGATTAATCGATTTTGTATGACTTCGGGCCATATGTATTTCAGGTAAAATAACAATCCATTATTCATCTCCTAGGACAAATTAACTATCAGTAGCAAGCTAGCTAAATGTCCATGAATGTTTCATGTGTGTTTCGACATGACTTACTTTTCTTGACTTAAGCCCTTGGCTCCTCTAAGGAGCATAGGACATTGACGAATGTCCTCCATCTCACGCTGTCGGGGGCAAGTTTTTCGAGGTCTCCCCAGTTGTGTCTGCTCCCAGATATCTCTGCCAGAGGGTAAAGACCCCCTTCCTTTTTCCCTAGGGGTTCCATGCCTCTCTCTGGACTGAAACCTTGTCGCGGTGGAGAGGCTTGCGTACTCCAATGATCCTGGGAGCTAAGCCGGAAGGGGTTCTTTACTCCCTGGCAGGTTTAACCATACCGGACAGGTCAAAGGGAAGGAGCCAGACGAAATCAGTCCCTGGTCCTCCAGGTTGGGGGTTGGGCAAGGGGAAAATAGTGTGAGTTACAGAAACGTTGTGTGTTTCACCATGCCAACAAATTAATATAGTTGGTTCACAGTTGGTTTTGATATTTTAACCTGTGTGTCATGATCGTGTCTAGTGTGGATGGACAAAATCAACATGCGTGTGATGGCGCACGTGGAGGCATGCACGTGGCTGGTGTAGTCAATATGTTACACCCAAACCAGACCGGCCACCTTGTATGCTCCAGCATTGCAAAATAAATGTACATGTTATTCAACCATTTCTGCCACGCTTGCTCCCGCTGCCCAGCACTACGCACTCCTGCCACCATCATTACGCACTCCTGCCACCATCATTACGCACACCTGTTTCCCATGTCACGCGCATCAGCGATTCATTGGACTCACCTGGACTCTGTAACCTGTGTTATTACCTCCCCTATATCTGTCTGTTCCTCAGTTCTGTTCCCCGCTTCTGCATTTATTGTCGTATGTCGTTTGTTTACCTGGTTCTGGCGCTGTTCCTGTCCTGTTCCTGTCCTGTTCCATGTCCGTTCTTGATTAAATGTTCACTCCATGTACCTGCTTCTCATCATCTGTGTCGGTTCTTACAGAATGCCGATGCCACTATTTGAAGCATCAGGGAGTGCTGGCTTTCCTGGTCTTGGTGGT
This sequence comes from Thymallus thymallus, assembly GCA_023634145.1. Lineage (NCBI taxonomy): Eukaryota > Metazoa > Chordata > Actinopteri > Salmoniformes > Salmonidae > Thymallus > Thymallus thymallus. The sequence continues at coordinate 3,983,642 of CM042407.1, read as the reverse complement.
GACGTCGGGTCCGGGGGCCGCTACCGATGGAACCGGGGGTGCCTAAGCTGGCTCGTGGGGCTTCCACGCCCTAGCTGGCTCGAGAGATTTTCTTTCCCCAATGTGGTTCGACAGGCTCCCATCCAACATCAGGCCTCAGTCGGATCGCCAGGGTTTTACGCTTCAGCCGGCCCATCCGTCTCCTATGCGTAGCGCTGCTAGTTCCGCCTCTCCCATCTAATCCTTGGCTTTCAGGAGCATACAAACCCACGTGGGTATTTGAAAGATGAACGAGAATACATGAATAATAGATAACTAACTAAAAACTAGCTAGGTTTTGCATTTTATCTGTGGATAAACACTAGAAGCGCGATAGCATCATTTTGAGGTCATATGAATTTAACATTTTAATTACATTTTCAAAGTTATCCCACTGGGTACAGACATCAGATCAACGTCTAGTTTTGATTTACATTCGGTTGAGTTGTCAACTAACCTGAAATTCATGACGAAATTGCTGTACAATATGATCTTGTTGCCATTTGATGCACATTCAAATGTCATTTTAAAAAATCAACACTGCAGAGCTCTCCCTGTCCTCTGCCATGTCCTGATTGTATTACTGTTGATGATATCTGGAAATGTGCATGTACACCCTGGCCCATCTACTGTTGCTAGCCCCAATTCTGATATCTGCTTCAATGATTTCTGCTCTCTCTGTTATCGTCCTCCATCAGCACCGGCCTTTACCCTACCTGCCCTAAGCTCTCTCCTGGCCCATTACACTAAGTCTGCATTTGTCCTGCTAGGTGACCTAATCTGGGACATGCTTAAACGACCTGACCAAGTCCTAAAGCAATGGGACTCCCTAAATCTTTCTCAGATTATTACCAATCCTGATTTGTCATAGACGCTTGCTAAAAAACTTTAATGAGCAAGCCTTCCTTCATGACCTGGCCTCTGTAAATTGGTATAGAGTCAGCTTGATCCCCTCTGTCGAAGACGCTTGGACCTTCTTTTTTTATATCTTTAGTGGTATTGTTAACAAACCAGACCCCATAAAGAAAATAAGAATTAAAAACAGGTTCAGCCCCTGGCTCGACCGTGATCTGGCAGAGTTACTTCACCTCAAAATGTTGGCGAAAGCCCGGCACACGCATACTCAGGCTGACTGGCTCTTGTTCAGGCAAATTAGAAATAAGTGCACTCAGGCTATCCGGAAGGCCAAATTAAGTTACTTTAAGGAGCAGTTCTCTCTCTGTGGGTCTAACCCCAAGAAGTTCTGGAAAAAGGTTAAAGACCTGGAGAATAAACCCTCCTCACAGCTGCCCATGTCCCTTAATGTTGATGATGTGGTTGTTACTGACAAGAAGCACGTGGCAGAGCTCTTTAATCACTACTTCATTAAGTCAAGATTCCTATTTGACTCAGCCATGCCTCCTTGCCCGTCCAACATTTCCTCATCTCCCACCCCCTCTAATGCCCCGATGCCCCTACCTCTTTTTCCCCTGCCCCGCAGTCTTATACTCAGCTGGCCCCTCGCTGAAATTTGTGTTAAACGCTCTACAACAAAGCTTTCTTAGTGTCCAACAAGCTTTCTCTGCCATTAACTTTGTTCTGAACACCTCCAAAACAAAGGTCATGTGGTTTGGTAAGAAGAATGCCCCTCTCCCCACAGGTGTGATTACTACCTCTGAGTGTTTAGAGCTTGAGGTAGTCACCTCATACAAGTACTTGGGAGTATGGCTAGACGGTACACTGTCCTTCTCTCAGCACATATCAAAGCTGCAGGCTAAAGTTAAATCTAGACTTGGTTTCCTCTATCGTAATCGCTCCTCTTTCACCCCAGCTGCCAAACTAACCCTGGTTCAGATGACCATCCTACCCATGCTAGATTACGGAGATGTAATTTACAGATCGGCAGGTAAGGGTGCTCTCAAGCAGCTAGATGTTCTTTACCATTCGGCCATCAGATTTGCCCCCAATGCTACTTATAGGACACATCACTGCACTCTATACTCCTGTAAACTGGGAATCTCTGTATACCCGTCGTAAGACCCACTAGTTGAAGCTTATTTATAGACCTTTAACCTTTATTTAACTAGGCAAATTCTTATTTACAACGACGGCTAAACCAGCAAAACCCAGACAACGCTGGGCCAATCGTGTACCGCGCCATGGGACTCCCAATCATGGCCGGTTGTGGTACAGCCTGGAATACGATGTCATTTACAAACTAGCCTCCAACACTCTACTTAGCAAATTGGATGTAGTCTATCACAGTGCCATCCGTTTTGTCACCAAAGCCCCATATACTACCCACCACTGTGACCTGTATGCTCTCGTTGGCTGGCCTTCATTATATATTCGTCGCCAAACCCACTGGCTCCAGGTCATCTATAAGTCTTTATTAGGTAAATCCCCGCCCTATCTCAGCTCACTGGTCACTATAGCAACACCCACCCGTAGCATGCGCTCCAGCAGGTATATCTCACTGGTCACCCCCAAAGCCAACACCTCCTTTGGCCGCCATTCCTTCCAGTTCGCTGCTGCCAATGACTGGAACAAATTGCAAAAATCATTGAAGCTAGAGGTTCCTATCTCCCTCAATAACTTTAAGCATCAGTTGTCAAGGCTGCTTATCGATCACTGCACCTGTATATAGCCCTTCTGTAAATAGCCCACCCTACTACCTCATCCCCATATTTATTTTTGTTATTTTCACAAATCTTGCACTCCAGTATATCTATTTGCACATCATAATTTGCACATCCTTCATTCCTGTGTTAATGATGATAATCTGTAATTTATTTCACCACTATTTATTGTCCTACCTCCTAACCTTACTGCATTTTGCACTACATTTTGCACTCTGTATATAGATTTTCTATTGTGTTTTTGACTATGTTTGTTTACTGTGTAACTCTGTGTTGTTTTTGTCGCACTGCTTTGCTTTGTCTTGGCCAGGTCGCAGTTGCAAATGAGAACTTGTTCTCAACTGACCTATCTGGTTAAATAAAGGTGAAATAAAATAAAAATAAAAATTGAACCAGGGTGTCTGTAGTGACGTATCTAGCACTGAGACCACTGCACCACTCAGGAGTCCAAAGCACACTCATCCCAGTGCTAGAGGCGTCACTACAGACACCCTGGAACGAGCTGCAACAAACACTCAAACTGGACAGTTTTATCTCAATCTTTTCATTCACAGACTCAATCATGGACATTCTTACTGACAGTTGTGGCTGCTTTGCATGATGTATTGTCGTCTCTACCTTCTTCCCCTTTGTGCTGTTGTCTGTGCCCAATAATGATTGTACCCTGTTTTGTGTTGCTACCATGTTGTTGTCATGTTGTGTTGCTGCCATGCTGTGTGGTTGTCTTATGTAGTGTTGCGGTGTCTCTCTTGTCGTGATGTGTTTTGTCCTATATTTTATTGATTTATTTTGAATCCCCGTAGGATTAGGTGTAAATAAGAATTAGTTCTTAACTGACTTGCCTAGTTAAATAAAGGTTAAATATAAAGTATAAATAAAATAACAAATTAAACGTGAAATCCCCCTAAAATAGCACCATGTCAATGAATTTAGATTGTGCATTTTATACAATTTCCGTTGATTCAACGTCATCACATTGCATTTTCTGTTGAAATGACAACATTGATTCAATCAGTTTTTGCCCAGTGGGATGTCCCTCCATCCTTGGCTTTTCCTAAATAAGTCTATTCAACACACTGTTATCGTTAGAATTTCAATTTCAATTTCACAAACAGATTTTGTGTTATAAGCAGTTTTAGGATTTTTTCCCCTGCCTTTCCTTCACCTGACAGTTGGCTGCCATCTGACAATGGCCCATTTATTTGTGTAACCTTTATTTAACTAGGCAAGTCAGTGAAGAACAAATTCTTGTTTGCAATGACGGCCTACTTTGTTCTACAGGGTCAGCCATAGTAGTACAGTGTCGCTGGAGGGTTAAGTGCCTTGCTCAAGGGCACATTGACATGTTTTTTTTTTTTTTTTTTTCACCTTGTCAGCTTGTCAGCTCAGGTATTTGAACCAGTAACCTTTCAGCTACTGGCCCAACACTCTAACCACTAGGCTACCTGCCGCCCGACTATGTCTAAACTAATTTCATACATACTGTAGCTAATGAAATTAGTGAATCCCTCAATTTTGCACTTCTGTGTTTAGCATAGTAGCATTCTGTCCTATCCAACAGGCACTAAATGTGAGAACTTATATTGTAGCGATCTGGCCGGCATACGCTAGGTATGCGTTGTGTGGTAGCTGAAGAGTGCAAGGGATTGTGGGTAGTTCATGTTCCATGATAAAACGTTTGTTACGTGTTTAGGTTTTTAGTAGTTAAGCTAATGTTATGTGGTTATGTGTTTTTAAGTTGTCTTGAGTTCAGGTTATGGGGGAAGGGGGAATGAATGATGCCTACCGTGACCAAGCCTTGCATGGCCGGAGGTTATGTTTATTGTTAATAATTGAAGGAGACGATAATGAATAAAGTGTGACGTTCCTGGAGTCGTGCAGTGTACGGGGCACAGGAACTCTCCAGTAAAATCAATCTCTGTCTCATGCCATCTTCTTCTGGCCGAGCTCGCCACAGTATATATGCCATTTTCTCTTTTCCCAGCCCCCCTCTGCTCTGCATGGCCACAAATGTGAAACCATGGCCAGACAGACACCTTCCTCTTGAGTATGTCATTGTATGTCATTATCAAGTTCATAGAATTTAGGCTATACATGGATCCATGACAGATACACAATGTGACTATTCCCTAACTCCAACTTTGTGTCTGTGTTTCAGGAGTCAACAGACAACAACAATTCAGCCTCACTGAAGTTTGTCCAGAAAAATGTACACATTCATTTGAGTAGGTCATTGTGAAGGTGTCACTGTAAATAACATCATAACTCACCAGTGGCGATTTTATCTTGGTGGGGGAAAAAACAAACATGGGGGATGCATCCCAGCAAAGCCACAACACAACACTAAACAATAACCTAATTAAACTATAACGGTGACAAGCGGTGCCCACAAACTGTTAAGGCCTACATAAAGCTGTCCCAACAGCAGAGTCCTAACACCTTACCACTGCTACACCTGGCTATCAGTGGAGCCTTGTCTGGCAGCGAAACAGTTAATTCAGCCTCATTTACTGCTTGGTTTCTACTGACAATTGAGATGTACAAACTATGGCATAAGGAGACGACAAGCGGATAAGAGGCAATCCGTAATTTCAATTAAGACATTCATGAGCGAGCTAGGACGGACGTAGGCAATATAACTATTTGTTTAGCACTTTTTAAATGTACGGCGACAGAATTCAGAACATAGTTCTTACAGTGTTCTCCCTGTACACCAAGTCAGAACCGTAGGTGAAATTAAGAGGGAAAAATAGACAACATTATGAGGGTGAGGCACATGGGCTAATAACAGCTTACGACACAACATACACTAAGTATTACTTTCGTAGCTACAGTATACATACTGTATTTCCCCAGGCGCTCTCATTTGTTGACTTCTGTAATCGTAAAAGCCTTGGTTTCATGCATGTTAACATCAGAAGCCTCCTCCCTAAGTTTGATTTATTCACTGCTTTAGCACACTCCGCCAACTCTGATGTCCTAGCCGTGTCTGAATCCTGGCTTAGGAAGGCCACCAAAAATTCTGAAATTTCCATCCCCAACTACAACATTTCCCGTCAAGATAGAACTGCCAAAGGAGGCGGAGTTGCAATGTACTGCAGAGATAGCCTGCAGAGTTCTGTCATACTGTCCAGGTCTGTGCCCAAACAGTTTGAGCTTCTACTTCTAAAAATCCACCTTTCCAGAAATAAGTCTCTCACTGTTGCCACTTGTTACAGACCCCCCTCAGACCCCAGCTGTGCCCTGGACACCATATGTGAATTGATTGCCCCCCATCTATCTTCAGAGTTCGTATTGTTAGGTGACTTAAACTGGGATATGCTTAACACCCCAGCCGTCCTACAATCTAAGCTAGATGCCCTCAATCTCACACAAATGAGCAAGGAACCTACCAGATACAACCCTAAATCCGTAAACATGGGCACCCTCATAGATATCAATCTGACTAACTGCCCTCCAAATACACCTCCACTGTCTTCAACCAGGATCTTAGCGATCACTGCCTCATTGCCTGCGTCCGTAATGGGTCCGCGATCAAACGACCACCCCTTATCACTGTCAAATGCTCCCTAAAACACTTCAGTGAGCAGGCCTTTCTAATCGATCTGCCCCGGGTTTCCTGGAAGGACATTGACCTCATCCCGCCAGTAGAGGATGCCTGGTTGTTCATTGCATCCTGTAGCACTCATTCCAAAACGTTCTGGGACACTGTAAAGTCCATGGAGAGCACTTCCTCCCAGCTGCCCACTGCACTGAGGCTAGGAAACACTGTCACCACCCATAAATCTACAATAATCGAGAATTTCAATAAGCTTTTTGCTACGGCTGGCCATGCATTCCACCTGGCTACCCCTGCCCCTGCCAACAGCTCTGCACCCACCGCAGAAACTTGCCCAAGCCCCCCCCCCCCCCCCCCTGCTTCTCCTTCACCCAAATCCAGATAGCTGATGTTCTGAAAGAGCTGCAAAATCTGGACCCCAACAAATCTGCTGGGCTAGACAATCTGGACCCTTTCGTTCTAAAATTATCTGCCGCAATTGTTGCAACCCCTTTTACTAGCCTGTTCAACCTCTCTTTCGTATCGTCTGAGATCCCCAGAGATTGGAAAGCTGCCGCGGTCATCCCCCTCTTCAAAGGGGGAGACACTCTAGACCCAAACTGTTAGAGACCTATATCCATCCTGCCCTGCCATTCTAAAGTCTTCGGAAGCCAAGTTAACAAACAGATCACCAACCATTTCGAATCCCACCGTACCTTCTCCGCTTTGCAATCTGGTTTCCGAGGTGGTCATGGATGCACCTCAGCCACGCTCAAGGTCCTAAACGATATCATAACCGCCATCAATTAAAGACAGTACTGTGCAGCCGTCTTCATCGACCTGGCCAAGGCTTTCGACTCTGTCAATCACCACATTCTTATCGGCAGACTCAATAGCCTTGGTTTCTCAAATGACTACCTCGCCTGATTCACCAACTACTTCTCAGATAGAGTTCAGTGTGTCAAATCGGAGGGCCTGCTGTCCGGACCTCTGGCAGTCTCTATGGAGGTGCCACAGGGTTCAATTCTTGGGCCGACTCTATTCTCTGTATATATCAATGATGTCGCTCTTGCTGCTGGTGACTCTCTGATCCACTTCTACGCAGACGACACCATTCTTTATACATCTGGCCCTTCTTTGGACACTGTGTTAACAAACCTCCAAACAAGCTTCAATACCATACAACACTCCTTCCATGGCCTTCAACTGCTCTTAAATGCTAGTAAAACTAAATGCATGCTCTTCAATCAAACGCTGCCCGCATCCGCCCCCCGGACTATCATCACTACTCTCGACGGGTCTGACTTAGAGTATGTGGACACCTACAAATACCTAGGCGTCTGGTTAGACTGTAAACTCTCCTTCCAGACTCACATTAAGCATCTCCAATACTAAATTAAATCTAGAATCGGCTTCTTATTTCGCAACAAAGCCTCCTTCACTCATGCTGCCAAACATGCCCTCGTAAAAATGACTATCCTACCGATCCTTGACTTCGGCGATGTCATTTACAAAATAGCCTCTAACACTATGCTCAGCAAATTGGATGTAATCTATCACAGTGCCATCCGTTTTGTTACCAAAGCCCCATATACTACCCACCACTGCGACCTGTACGCTCTCGTTGGCTGGCCCTCACTACATATTCGTCACCAAACCCACTGGCTCCAGGTCATCTATAAGTCTTTGCTAGGTAAATCCCAGCCTTATCCCAGCTCGCTGGTCACCATAGCAACACCCACCCGTAGCATGCGCTCCAGCAGGTATATTTCACTAGTCATCCCCAAAGCCATCCGCCATTCCTTCCAGTTCTCTGCTGCCAATGACTGGAACGAATTGCAAAAATCATTGAAGCTGGAGACTACCATCTCCCTCAATAACTTTAAGCATCAGCTGTCAGAGCAACTTACCAATCACTGCACCTGTACACAGCCCATCTGTAAATAGCCCACCCTACTACCTCATCCCCATATAGTAATTTTTGCTCATTTGCACTCCAGTATCTCTATTTGCACATCATCATCTGCAGATCTATCACTCCAGTGTTAATGCTAAATTGTAATTATTTCACCACTATGGCCTATTTATTGCTTTAACTTCCAAAATCTACATTTGCACACACTGTACATAGATTCTCTATTGTGTTATTGACTGTACATTTGTTTATTAACACTGGAGTGATAGATCTGCAGATATATTTTTTTTTATATATTTTTTTTAAAAAGGATTTGCCAGTAGATTGTCGACTTGATTCATGATGATGACTGCTAGCTAAGCTTTTGAAAGTATGATGTTGAAATAAACAGTCCAATCAAAGCTACTGTAGATATAACATGATTTGATGTAATTTTATCTGTGGCCAATGACCTTGAGCCTTCTTGGATGGGCACTTCTAATGTAACTCTATGGCAGCACCCAAGGGGATTTAATTTTTTAGCTCTACCCTTAGACTTGGCGGTGAAGTAGTGTCCCCATGAGTGACAAAACACTGAGACAATCACGACGCAACGCTCCTATTTTACACTGGCTCCCCCACCACCACAGAAAGCACTGATCTAGGCTGAAACACCTGCATTTTGGAGCTGCCTAACTCAAGAAAACTAAAAAGTGACCATGTTTGTATGCAGCTTTTTTAACTCAATGATATAAAAAAAAGACATTGTTATTATTAATGCCAAAATAACATGCAAAACAGGCAAGCCCCAAAAATATATATTTTTTTATTGTTGCTTTTTTTGCAAAACATGTGCTCAAAACAGCCCTCAATGACGGGTCGCCACTGTAACTCACACATGCTCAGAAAATTCTCTCTCTCACAAAGAAAATCAGGTCACCAACCACGATTATCCAACCCTGCTAAAATCCCTACACCACCTAGGTGAAGTAGAGTAGAGTCAGGACCACAACTAGGGTGGACAATCATGGATGGATTGTCCCGGGTGTAGGAACCCCACAGACTGAATGTATATTAACAGAGAATCCTGTTTCTCAGTTCTCTGGGATAAACTGAGAACAACAAAAATGTTTCATGTGCCTTACAGGACTGAGAACTGCCGAGATGATGATGCAGACCAAGGCTGAGCATGCAGCAATATTGCAATATTGACATAAAGTGAGGGTGTGGATAAAATTGTAAAACATATATACAGTTGAAGTCGGAAGTTTGCATACACCTTAGCAAAATACATTTAAACTAGTATTTGGTAGCATTGCCTTTAAATTGTTTAACTTGGGTCAAATGTTTCGGGTAGCCTTCCACAAGCTTCCCACAATAAGTTGGGTGAATTTTGGCCCATTCCTACTGACAGAACTGATGTAACTGAGTCAGGTTTGTAGGCCTCCTTGCTCGCACACTCTTTTTCAGATCTGCCAACAAATTCTCTATAGGATTGAGGTCAGGGCTTTGTCATGGCCACGCCAATACCTTGACTTTGTTGTCCTTAAGCCATTTTGCAACTTTGGAAGTATGCTTGGGGTCATTGTCCATTTGGAAAACCCATTTGCGACCAAGCTTTACCTTCCTGACTGATGTCTTGAGATGTTGCTTCAATATATCCACATAATTTTCCTTCCTCATGATGCCATCTATTTTGTGAAGTGCACCAGTCCCTCCTGCAGCAAAGCACCCCCACAACATGATGCTGCCACCCCCGTGCTTCACGCTTGCGATGGTGTTCTTCGGCTTGCAAGCCTCCCCCTTTCTCCTCCAAACAAAACTATGGTCATTATGTCCAAACAGTTATATTTTTGTTTCATCAGACCAGAGGACATTTCTCCAAAAAGTACGATCATGTGCAGTTGCAAACCGTAGTCTGGCTTTTTAATGGTGGTTTTGGAACAGTGGCTTCTTCCTTGCTGAGCGGCCTTTCAGGTTATGTTGATTTACTGTAGATATAGATACTTTTGTACCTGTTTCCTCCAGCATCATCACAAGGTCCTTTGCTGTTGTTCTGGGATTGATTTGCACTTTTCAAACCAAAGTACGCTAATCTCTAGGAGACAGAACACATCTCCTTCCTGAGATGTATGACAGCTGCGTGGTCCCATGGTGTTTATACTAGCGTACTATTGTTTGTACAGATGAACGTGATACCTTCATGCGTTTGGAAATTGCTCCCAATGTCTACACGTTGTTTTTTCTGAGGTCTTGGCTGATTTCTTTTGATTTTCTCATGATGTCGAGCAAAGTGGCACTGAGTTTGAAGGTAGGCCTTGAAATACATCCACAGGTACACCTCCAATTGACTCAAATTATGTCAATTAGCCTATTAGAAGCTTCTAAAGCCATTACATAATTTTCTGGAATTTTCCACTGTCAACTTAGTGTATGTAAACTTCTGACCCACTGGAATTGTGATATAGTGAATTATAAGTGAAATAATCTGTCTGTAAACAATTGTTGGAAGAATTACTTGTGTCATGCACAAAGTAGATGTCCTAACCGACTTGCCAAAACTATAGTTTGTTAACATGAAATCTATGGAGTGGTTGAAAAAGGAGTTTTAATGATTTCAACCTAAGTGTATGTAAACGTCCGACTTCAATTGTATATACAGTGGGGAGAACAAGTATTTGATACACTGCCGATTTTTCTTACTTACAAAGCATTTAGAGGTCTGTAATTTTTATCATAGGTACTCTTCAACTGTGAGAGACGGAATCTAAAACAAAAATCCAGAAAATCACATTGTATGATTTTTAAATAATTAATTAGCATTTTATTGCATGACATAAGTATTTGACCACCTACCAACCAGTAAGAATTCCGGCTCTCACAGACCTGTTCGTTTTTCTTTAAGAAGCCCTCCTGTTCTCCACTCATTACCTGTATTAACTGCACCTGTTTGAACTCGTTACCTGTATAAAAGACACCTGTCCACACACTCAATCAAACAGACTCCAACCTCTCCACAATGGCCAAGACCAGAGAGCTGTGTAAGGACATCAGGGATAAAATTGTAGACCTGCACAAGGCTGGGATGGGCTACAGGACAATAGGCAAGCAGCTTGGTGAGAAGGCAACAACTGTTGGCGCAATTATTAGAAAATGGAAGAAGTTCAAGATGACGGTCAATCTCCCTCGGTCTGGGGCACCATGCAAGATCTCACCTTGTGGGGCATCAATGATCATGAGGAAGGTGAGGGATCAGCCTAGAACTACACGGCAGGACCTGATCAATGACCTGAAGAGAGCTGGGACCACAGTCTCAAAGAAAACCATTAGTAACACACTACGCCGTCATGGATTAAAATCCTGCAGCGCACGCAAGGTCCCCCTGCTCAAGCCAGCGCATGTCCAGGCCCGTCTGAAGTTTGCCAATGACCATCTGGATGATCCAGAGGAGGAATGGGAGAAGGTCATGTGGTCTGATGAGAAAAAAATATAGCTTTTTGGTCTAAACTCCACTCGCCGTGTTTGGAGGAAGAAGAAGGATGAGTACAACCCCAAGAACACTATCCCAACCGTGAAGCATGGAGGTGGAAACATCATTCTTTGGGGATGCTTTTCTGCAAAGGGGACAGGACGACTGCACCGTATTGAGGGGAGGATGGATGGGGCCATGTATCGCGAGATCTTGGCCAACAACCTCCTTCCCTCAGTAAGAGCATTGAAGATGGGTCGTGGCTGGGTCTTCCAGCATGACAACGACCCGAAACACACAGCCAGGGCAACTAAGGAGTGGCTCCGTAAGAAGCATCTCAAGGTCCTGGAGTGGCCTAGCCAGTCTCCAGACCTGAACCCAATAGAAAATCTTTGGAGGGAGCTGAATGTCCGTTTTGCCCAGCGACAGCCCCGAAACCTGAAGGATCTGTATGGAGGAGTGGGCCAAAATCCCTGCTGCAGTGTGTGCAAACCTGGTCAAGAACTACAGGAAACGTATGATCTCTGTAATTGCAAACAAAGGTTTCTGTACCAAATATTAAGTTCTGCTTTTCTGAAATATCAAATACTTATGTCATGCAATAAAATGGAAATGAATTACTTAAAAATCATACATTGGGATTTTCTGGATTTTTGTATTAGATTCCGTCACAGTTGAAGAGTACCTATGATAAAAATTACAGACTTCTACATGCTTTGTAAGTGGGAAAACCTGCAAAATCGGCAGTGTATCAAATACTTGTTCTCCCCACTGTATATATATCACAGAATGGATCCATGTTTTGCTCTATTTATCATTCCATACCTGTTCTGATAATGTTTACATAACCAACTACAATTACAAGCTGAGCAAACAATAGAATGGAAAATAAATTATTAGAACGGACACATCATTATAGTCTACTCCTGTGCTCAGGGTCCCATCACACATTGACTACTGGGGGTTCCCAGTGTTACAATATGTTTTAGGGGGGGGGGGGGCACATTGACATTTCAAACGTTATGGGGGTCCTCATGAGAACCACTAAAGTTAGAGCCATGTCTGTGCTCTAACAAGCCACCACTTCCTCCTCTCTTGGCTATAACCTACTGTATATTACCATATACATATTCTGTTACAGAAACACTGGTGTTATTTTTATTTAATTATTATTTAATTATTATTATTTTTTGGAGAATACAAGGTAACTAGTAATGTTGTACTCTACACATGAAGTTTGATAATACGATTAGGAACATACTGTACATAGAAATTACATTATATGTATACATTGTACAATGTTTATTGTTAGGCAATGCCTTTGGTACAGAGTATGATTTATGATTTGACCATGTGACAGGCCATATTCTAACCGGCTCATCAAAACATTGTGCAAGAAGTTAGGCTATTGTATTAGTAGCTAGCTATATTGCTAGAAATGTATTGGTCCACATTCTAGCTAGTGTCCATCACTGATACAGGCAATAGTTGCTTTTCTTGGCTCCCTACAAAACTGTTACAATGCCTTTGGAAAGTATTCAGACCCCTTGACTTTTTCCACATTTTGTTATGTTACAGCCTTGTTCTAAAATGTATTCAACTGTATTTTCCTCATCAATCTACACACAATACCTCATAATGACAAAGCAAAAACTGTTCATTTTAGATTTGTGCTAATTTATATATTATTAGTATTCAGACCCTTTACTCAGTACTTTGTTGAAGCACCTTTGGCAGCAATAACAGCCTTGAGTCTTCTTGGGTATGAGACTACAAGCTTGGCACACCTGTATTTCGGGAGTTTCTCCCATTCTTCTCTGCAGATCCTCTCAAGCTCTGTCAGGTTGGATGGGGAGCATTGCTACAAAGCTATTTTCAGGGCTCTTGCTGGGCCACTCAAGGACATTCAGAGACTTGTCCCGAAGCCACTCCTGCGGTGTCCTGCTGTGTGCTTAGGGTCGTTGTCCTGTTGGAAGGTGAACCTTCGCCCCAGTCTTAGGTCCTGAGCGCTCTGGAGCATGTTTTCATTAAGGATCTCTCTGTACTTTGCTCCTTTCATCTTTCCATCGATCCTGACTACTCTCCCAGTCCCTTCCGCTGAAAAACATTCCCACAGCACAATGCTGCCACCACCATGCAGCATGGTGCCAGGTTTCCTCCAGACATGACACTTGGCATTCAGGCCAAAGAGTTTAGTCTTGGTTTCATCAGACCAGAGAATCTTGTTTCTCATGTTCTGAGAGTCTTTAGGTGCCTTTTGGCAAACTCCAAGTGGGCTGTCACATGCCTCTGATCTCTGTCAGATTGACTATCGGGTTCTTGGTCACCTCCCTGACCAAGACCCTTCTCCCCCAATTGTTCAGTTTGGCCAGGCGGCCAGCTCTAGGAAGAGTCTTGGTGGTTCCAAACTTCTTCCATTTAGGGATGATGGAGGCCACTGTGTTCTTGGGGAACTTCAATGCTGCAGTCATTTTTTGGTACCCTTCCTCAGATCTGTACCTCGACACAATCCTGTCTTGGACCTCATGGCTTGGTTTTTGCTCGGACATGCACTGTCAACTGTGGGACCTTCTATAAACAGGTGTGTGCCTTTCCAATTGAATTTACCACAGGTAGACTCCAATCAAGTCAAATAAAAATTTCAAGGGTGATCAATGGAAACAGGATGCACCTGAGCTCAATTTGGAGTGTCATAGCAAAGGGTCTGAATACTTATGTAAATAAGGTATTTCTGTTTATAAGAAAATAAAATACACTTCATTATGGGGTATTGTGTGTAGATTTTATTTCTCCAATTGTAGCGTAACAAAATGTGGAAAAAGTCAAGGGGTCTGAATACTTTCCGAATGCGCTGTATGAAGTGACGACAACTTACTCTAGGGGGGTCTTTTAAGGCTGTAGAACGACAACAAACTGTTCTTCCAGAATAGAATGTCAATCTTGCAGGACACCACTTTGGGTGAGTGTTGACTTAACTATTTGTGGAATCCTTTCTTGTTCTCCAGACCTTTTATGAGAGGAAATCATTCCATCAGGCCATAAGAGACAAACATACTGTATGTATCCAAGATAAGTTCTTAGAGGCTACAATACTGAGTGTTATCATAGTAGAAAACCATTGTGATTTTTTTGGGACATTTTTAAAATATTTATTAATTTGCACATAAAAGACAAGAAGTGCTAAGTAAGGTAATTAGGGTATGCCACCCACAATTTAACCAAGGCAGGTGGAAACCTTATCAACTAATTCACACAGATAGTGTGTACTGAAGTGGAACACGCTAGAAGATTCTTTGTTGAGATGAGAGTACAGAAGGCCCTGAGCGGTGTCTTATGTAGTGAAAACCAATTTACCCAGTTTCTCTTGATATATTTTAGGATCCTGCCCCTGGGAACTTGGTTTACAGAGGCAACAACTTTGATTTCACAAGGAGAAAAGGTTTCGGTGAGGAGGCAACAAAGCATCATAACATCTCCAGTTACCTGGTTTCACACAATTGAAAAACATGAAAGAAATACCAAAACATGTTTGTTTTAGTTTTAGCTGTTAGCTAAATAGTCCAAAAGTGTGAAACAGAAATGTTGCATGAATAGTGAGATTCAATTTCTTCTTCTAAGCATCTGGTAGGAATTAAGCTTGTAAACGTTAGTTGGAGTATTGTTGTGTCTGGTATCCCTAGCAACGTTGGATGTGGGAATCCAGGTTGGATAGAGGGGTGTAACGTTTTACAAGACCCATTAGTGGCGCACTGATTGAGCAGGGGAAGGGGGAACCCTCACACACAGCTTGAGTACATGGATCAGATAGCTGAGGGGATCTGTGGACAGATCTGATGCCTTATCTAAGACCCTGTTTAGAACTAAGTTGAATTTTAAAGTACGACACGTGATCGGATCATTGCCACATTAAGACACAGTTGGATGGTGGAGGTAGAAAACCCCAAAAACGAAATTGTGGACTGGTTGTAATCCTATCTTGCTGACCACCTCCGGAGGTTTTTGTAAAGTGTAGATGCGTCAGGCTACCCGAAAACAGTTACATTTCAACCTCAAATTCCAAACTTTCACCACTGTTCGGAGCAGAAATGTTAAATCCCTCATCCATCCACAGGCTCTGTTACCCTGAGTTGAATTTCATCTCATCTTACTTTGAGCAGAGAGCTATCAGAAAGGCGTGTGTTTCTTTCAATTTGTTTTGATGACTGCAGCCCTGTTAAGTTCTCTCGCTGCTTGCTTGCTAGACTAACGAACAGGCGTCTCCTCTCCCTTGTGCTCTTCCTCCCGTTATCTTCCAGTCTCTTTTGCCTTCACTTGTCAGGTTATTGTTGAAAAGGTTCATTTACCTATTCAACTGGTTGTCTTTACACTCTACAGCCTGGCTTTGATTGACCTCTTGTGAAAAGAAATCCTTAGAAGCCAAGCGGACATACCTTCCTAATCTTACTACGTTTTCACACACTGTACATAGATTCTATTGTGTTATTGACTGCACGTTTGTTTATCCCATGTGTAACTCTGTGTTGTTGTTTTTGTACCACTGCTTTTCTTTGTGTTGGCCAGGTCGCAGTTGTAAATGAGAACTAGTTCAACTGGCCTACCTGGTTAAATAAATAAAATTAAAATAAACATTTGGAGTCCTACAACGCTTTGTCCATTGCAAGAAAGAAAAAAGACAAAACCCAGGTTCTTATCGTAACTAATAAACTGCTGTTGTTACGCTAACTAGCTATCAGCGTTGCAGTTGGCGCTTTGTTTGTCTGATATACAGTATTTACACTTATCTCTCAATATGAACATGATCATCGCTGAGTCATCCATCAAACCCCATGCCCATGGTGCCATATCTTACACCACCTGTGATCCTTATCTGACAGACGCATTGTTTTCAGCTTGCAATTAGCACAAAGTTCTGTCTGGTTCTTTCTGGTGTGCCGCTGCTCTTCCAGAAACTATTAATTAGGAGGTGTCCCATTCACAAACTCTGTCTAGGGGCCCCACCTGGGGACACGTTTAGGTTTTTGCCTTAGCACCACACAGCAGATTCAAAAGCTTGATGATCAGTTGGTTATTTGAATCAGCTGTGTAGTGCTTGGGCAAAAACCAAAACCAACTGTGCTAGGGTGTCTCCTTCTGTTAGAGAGAGGGTGCCAGGTCCTACCCTGTTTAAGGTGCCATCCACACACAAGAGAACAAAAGACTGATAGCACCATCAGATCGAAGGATATGCATCAGATCGAAATAAGCATGCAGCTGAGGATAATATCCCAAAATACCGTATTCTGGAACGCAGTAGTATCTCACAGGTTCCTAGTAAATCCAGAAGTTCTCTGAAATTGATATTTGGGTATGGGCCACAGGGTTGAGAACAGACAGCATTATTACTAAATGTGCTGCTGAAACAATGTTTTTTTTCAGTAACAATCCCAGCCCACTACCTTATGGAATACGCCAGGAGGTGCCGATTCTCCAGGTACCAGATTACCAACCATTCGGAATTAGTGTAACTTTTGCGGAGTTTGACTGGCAGCTAAAATACGGCACCACATTGCGTAATTAAAACATCAAGCAGTGGCGTAATTGTGTTGCTGCAGTTGTATAAATAAAAATAAACATTTATCTATCCACTGTAAACCCAAGACGTTTTATGGGGGGGAAGTTCAAGTGATTAGATTTTAAGGCAATTGATCTCACAAGGATGGATAATTGGTGGCGTATCAAATGATTCCAGCTAAGCTAATGCCCAATTTCTTTGCTTAATTTCACTTAGCAATGTACGCGAGCCTGAAAGGGCTATTTATTCCCTCTCCGTCTTAGGTTACAGCGTGATTATACCTAATAACACTCTAATAACGCAGTGAAACACAACACCAACCTTTTAGAGTCTGTATTTCACATGATGAGCCCTTACAAGCTGTAATGCAAAACTGACCACCTCTGTTATTACATCCTCATTAACCATATTTCAGTTTTATTAATGAACCCTATTTTACTTCAATTCAAACAACAGGGAGGAGGTGAGGAATATAGCCATCTTGGCATTAGGGGCCTGATGTCCTGGGGGAGTGATGGGAGAGAGGCAAGCCAGGGTGGAGGTCAGCGTGGGGTGGAGTGGTTGGCTTGGGAGCCGGGGCGATGATACCTTTAGATATCTGGTCTTCCTCTTAAAGCGAGGAAAGTTAGAAGATATCTTTATTCAAGCATGACGATCATTCCTACAAGAGGTCTAGTTATTTGAACCTTTGAAAAACAGTGATTTCCGGAAACCTCATTAAATGGAAACTTGCTGTGATTTAATCACATGCCGGATTTGAGGACGGGACGATTTTGAGCTCTACAGCTGAATATGTAAATGAGATCATTCTGTGTTAATTAACAAATTTGGAAGTGAGCGACTGGTACATTAACTCTTGCTCCCAGATCATTCTTGATGGGGAGCACTTCTGTCTTCCATAACTCTGTTTGAATGTTTAATATCTCAGGACTTAAACAGTTTATTAAATAAAATGCACACATTCAGAACGCTTCATTTTCAGTGCAAAAGTACATCAAGTTTGAAATGGAGTGTAGTTGTATTACATGCATCTGAACTATTTCATCAAATATTTTAAAATAGATGCTGCCATAAACACTGGGACTAACTCACATTTAGTTTTTTTGTTGTTGAATAGAAGCACAGATGATTGTTTTGGTGAACTATCCCTTTTGATGTATCAGTTTCTAGATAGTTGTGTTAAAGCCATGGTGGTCTTCCAAAGTGTTCATATGAGGATTTGTAGTCGGGGTCAAGATTAGCACAGTCGGGGTCAAGATCAATCTCTTTGAGAAGAATCCTTTGGTCTGGTGCTCAACATAATTAGATTCAGATGATAGGTGATTACATGACCTCAGACCAGTTTGATGTTGCCAATCTGGATGTACATGATTGAAAAATCACATCACTCAAAAACCTGAGTGCCAACATGTCTGTGCTATTGACAAGGCGTATACATTTGCTTACTTAGAATACTTTTACCGCGGATGCCTTGAACCACACACATCTTGGTAACAAAACCAGTGCACTGACTGTTGTTTCATCTAGGGGGTTTAGATGCCCAGCCGTCGTTATGTAAGAGATGATAATCCTATGTTGCCATGGAGACGGCGCTCCCAACTGACTTGGAGTTTGCTGCGAGGAAGGTACAATTCTAAGCCCTCACTCGCTCCACAAAAGCACTCTTCCTGGTCCTGCCAGGAAGCGTTGGTGTCGTCGACAGTGGATTAGAAGGGTATTGTGGGTATTGCCTGTGTGTGTGGTGTAGCAAGGTTTTCGTGGGACTTTGGCTCAGTTGGCCGTGCGCTCCAATTTGTCTGTCTCTTTCAATGTTCCCGAAGGTCGCATTCTGGGCTTCTGAGTGAGCTCACCTCGTCAACACATGCAGAAAAATGCTTTCACCACATAACAGGCATAGAATGGACCGTGTCACTCCATTGAGCATTCTTGTAGGTGTGTGGAACCAGAGATTATAAGATTTACCCTGATGTTAAAATGGTTTATATACTGCTGTCGGAATCAAAAGCATTCTCACACTTTTTGAAAAGCATACTCCTCTTTCAGTCGTTAAAGCCAAACGTAATGAAAATCACAGTGTACTTGACAAACATGCAAAACTACACAACTTGATCCGTCCATAGCTGTAAATGGAGTATGCCTGGATAAGCTCCACTACGTCCTAGGAATTGAGAGGCTTTGCAGTTGAGCACAGTAACAATATGGGGTATTTGGTGTTTCATTATCACCCTGGGATAGTGGCAGACACGTGTGCATGTGTGTGTGTGTGTGTGTGGGCAGAAACTAGAATAGAATAGATACTATATTGGCCATTTTGTGAGAAACAGAATACTAACACACGTTGAGAAGCACAGGGTAAGCCGCGGAGCAGCCGAGAATGGAGAGCAGTTTAAGGGTTAACTCACTCTTTTTTTGGTGCGGTCTGGAACAACCTTGATTTCAACCTCTGGACCAAATCTGAACCAATCATAGACATCAATGTTTCACAAGTTTGGACAGTACAGTCAGGGGTGGGAGTAGATTTTTAAAAATCCCGGTAACGGATGGGCCTAATCATAGAATTTCAATAGGATCTCTGTGGGCCAAGTCGTAAAGATTTCTCATTGGATTTTTTAAAGGACTCCTTTACTAGGCTACCTGAGCACATTCATTCACTCACAACATATTTCCAGCCTGTTTTCAATTAAAATGGTCCAAAAATGATAAAATACAGTGTTACAAGTACACAGCATATGAAGAGGATGTTACAAGTACACAGCATATGAAGAGGATGTTACAAGTACACAGCATATGAAGAGGATGTTACAAGTACACAGCATATGAAGAGGATGTTACAAGTACACAGCATATGAAGAGGATGTTACAAGTACACAGCACATGAAGAGGATGTTACAAGTACACAGCATATGAATAGGTTGTTACAAGTACACAGCATATGAAGAGGATGTTACAAGTACACAGCATATGAAGAGGTTGTTACAAGTACACAGCACATTAAGTGGTTGTTACAAGTACACAGCATATGAAGAGGATGTTACAAGTACACAACATATGAAGAGGATGTTACAAGTACACAGCATATGATGAGGTTGTTACAAGTACACTACATATGAAGAGGATGTTACAAATACACAGTATATGAAGAGGATGGGAACATTTGAATAACTCAGAAATTGTGTTCTGTCCTGATTGACCATTTTAAACTAACAAGGCCACAGCTATCCCCTGGTGGCGCAGTGGGTTAATGATCTGGCTGCAGAGCTGAAGATTGCAGGTTCAATCCCACATATTCTCATGTTTCTCTAAATGTTTTCAAATGTATTGAAAACAAAATACAGAATTATCTAATTTACGTAAGTATTCACACCCTGGGGTCAATACATGTTAGAATAACCTCTGGCTGTGATTATTTCTGGGTAAGTCTCGAAGAGCTTTGCACACCTGGATTGTACAATAGTTGCACATTATTCTTTTAAAATACATTCAAGCTCTGTCAAGTTGGCTGTTGATCAAGTTGGCTGTTGACAGCCAAGTCTTTCAATAGATTTTGAAACTGTAACTCGGCCACTCAGGAACATTCACTGACTTCTTGGTAAGCAACTCAAGTGTGTATTTGGCCTTGTGTTTTAGGTTATTGTCCTGCTGAATGGCGAACATTTTTATAAAAAAAAAATAAAAAAAATTCACCTTTATTTAACCAGGTAGGTCAGTTGAGAACAAGTTCTCATTTGCAACTGCGACCTGGCCAAGACAAAGCAAAGCAGTGCGACAAAAACAACACAGAGTTACACAATAAACAAAACATAGTCAAAAACACAATAGAAAATCTATATACAGAGTGCAAAATGTAGTGCAAAATGCAGTAAGGTTAGGAGGTAGGACAATAAATAGACCAAAGTGGTGAAATAAATTACAGATTATCATCATTAACACAGGAATGAAGGATGTGCATATTATGATGTGCAAATAGAGATACTGGAGTGCAAGATTTGTGAAAATAACAAAAATAAATAAGGGGATGAGGTAGTAGTGTGGGCTATTTACAGAAGGGCTATATACAGGTGCAGTGATCGATAAGCAGCTTTGACAGCTGATGCTTAAAGTTATTGAGGGAGATAGGAACCTCTAGCTTCAATGATTTTTGCAATTCGTTCCAGTCATTGGCAGCAGCGAACTGGAAGGAATGGCGACCAAAGGAGGTGTTGGCTTTGGGGGTGACCAGTGAGATATACCTGCTGGAGCGCATGCTACGGGTGGGTGTTGCTATAGTGACCAGTGAGCTGAGATAGGGCGGGGATTTACCTAATAAAGACTTATAGATGACCTGGAGCCAGTGGGTTTGGCGACGGATATATAATGAAGGCCAGCCAACGAGAGCATACAGGTCGCAGTGATGGGTAGTGTATGGGGCTTTGGTGACAAAACGGATGGCACTGTGATAGACTACATCCAATTTGCTAAGTAGAGTGTTGGAGGCTAGTTTGTAAATGACATCGCCGAAATCAAGGATCGGTAGGATAGTCAGTTTTACAAGGGCACGTTTGGCAGCATGAGTGAAGGAGGCTTTGTTGCGAAATAGGAAGCCAATTCTGGATTTAATTTTGGATTGGAGATGGTTGATGTGAGTCTGGAAGTTAAGTTTACAGTCTAACCAGATGCCTAGGTATTTGTAGGTGTCCACGTATTCTAATTCGGACCCGTCGAGAGTAGTGATGATAGTCCGGTGGGCGGGTGCTGGCAGCGTTCGATAGAAAAGCATGCACTTAGTTTTACTAGCGTTTAAGAGCAGTTGGAGGCCATGGAAGGAGTGTTGTATGTCATTGAAGCTTTTTTGAAGGTTAGTAAACACAGTGTCCAAAGAGGGGCCAGATGTATACAGAATGGTGTCATCTGCGTAGAGATGGATCAGAGAGTCACCAGCAGCGAGAGCGACATCGTTGATGTATATAGAGAAAAGGGTTGGCCCAAGAATTGAACCCTGTGGCACCCCCATAGAGACTGCCAGAGGATCGGACAATAGGCCCTCCGATTTGACACACTGAACTCTGTCTGCAAAGTAGTTAGAGAACCAGGCAAGGCAGTCACTTGAGAAACCAAGGCTGTTGAGTCTGCCAATAAGAATGCAGTGATTGACAGAGTCGAAAGCCTTGGCCAGGTCGATGAAGACGGCTGCACAGTACTGTCTTTTATCGATGGCGGTTATGATATCGTTCAGTACCTTGAGCGTAGCTGAGGTGCACCCATGACCAGCTCGGAAACCAGATTGCATAGCAGAGAAGGTACGGTGGGATTCGAAGTGGCCAGTTATCTGTTTGTTAAGTTGGCTTTCGAAAACTTTAGAAAGGCAGGGCAGGATGGATATTGGTCTATAACAATTTGGGTCTAGAGTGTCTCCTCCTTTGAAGAGGGGGATGACCGCGGCAGCTTTCCAATCTCTAGGGATCTCAGACGATACGAAAGAGAGGTTGAACAGGCTAGTGATAGGTGTTGCAACAATTTTGGCTGATAATTTCAGAAAGAGAGGGTCCAGATTGTCTAGCCCAGCAGATTTGTAGGGGTCCAGACTTAGCAGCTCTTTCAGAACATCAGCCGTCTGGATTTGGGTGAAGGAGAAGCAGGGGGGGCTTGGGCAAGTAGCTGCCGGGGGTACAGAGCTGTTGGCCGGGGTAGGGGTAGCCAGGTGGAAAGCATGGCCAGCCGTAGCAAAATGCTTATTGAAATTTTCGATAATCGTGGATTTATCGGTGGTAACAGTGTTTCAGAGCCTCAATGCAGTGGGCAACTGGGAGGAGGTGCTCTTATTCTCCATGGACTTTACAGTGTCCCAGAACTTTTTGGAGTTAGTACTACAGGAAACAAATTTCTGTTTGAAAAAGCTGGCCTTTGCTTTTCTAACTGACTGTGTGTACTTGTTCCTGACTTCCCTGAATAGCTGCATATCGCGGGGGCTATTCGATGCTAATGCAGTGCGCCACAGGATGTTTTTGTGTTGGTCTAGTGCAGTCAAGTTTGGGGTGAACCAAGGGCTATATCTATTCTTAGTTCTACGTTTTTTGAAAGGGGCATGCTTATTTAGGATGGTGAGGAAAGCACTTTTAAATAACAACCAGGCGTCCTCTACTGACGGGATGAGGTCAATATCCTTCCAGGATACCTGGGCCAGATCGAATAGAAAGGCCTGCTCGCAAAAGTGTTTTAGGGAGCGTTTGACAGTGATAAGGGGTGGTCGTTTGACCGTTGAACCATTGCGAACGCAGGCGATGAGGCAGTGATCGCTGAGATCCTGGTTGAAAACAGAGGAGGTGTATTTGGAGGGCAAGTTAGTCAGGATGATATCAATGATGGTACCCATGTTTACGGATTTTGGGTTGTACCTGGTGGGTTCCTTGATAATTTGTGTGAGATTGAGGGCATCTATCTTAGATTGAAGGACAGCCGGGGTGTTAAGCATATCCCAGTTTAAGTCACTTAACAGTACAAACTCTGAAGATAGATGGGGGGCAATCAATTCACATATGGAGTCCAGGGCACAGCTGGGGGCTGAGGGGGGTCTGTAACAGGCGACAACAGTGAGAGACTTATTTCTGGAAAGGTGGATTTTTAAGAGTAGAAGCTCAAACTGTTTGGGCACAGACCTGGATTTCAAAACGGTAAAGCAGATACAGTGCCTTCGGAAAGTATTCAGAACCCTTGACATTTTGTTAGGTTACAGCCTTATTATAAAATTGATTAAACATTTTTTATTAATTTATCCATTTACCCACAATACCCCATAATGACAAAGCAAAAACAGGTTTTTAGAAATGTTTGCAAATTTATGAAAAAAATAACTGAAATAGTATTCAGACCCTTTACTCAGTACTTTGTTGAAGCACCTTTGGCAGCGAATACAGCCTCAAGTCTTCTTGGGTATGAAGCTACAAGTTTGGCACACCTGTAATTGGGGAGTTTCCCCCATTCTTCTCTGCAGATCATCTCGCTCTCTCAGGTTGTATGGGGAGCCTCACAGCTATTTTCAGTGCTCTCCAAAGATGTTCGATTGGGTTTAAGTCCGGGCTCTGGCTGGGCCACTCAGAGACTTGTCCCGAAGCCACTCCTGCGTTGTCTTGGCTGTGTACTTAGGGTCGTTGTCCTGTTAGAAGATTAACCTTTGCCCCCAGTCTGAGGTCCTGAGCGCTCTGGAGCAGGTTTTCACCAAGGATCTCTCCGTTAATCTTTCCCTCGATCCTGACTAGTCTCCCAGTCCCTGCAGATGAAAAACATCCCTACAGCATGATGCTGCCACCACCATGTTTCACCGTAGGGATGGTGCATGGTTTCCTCCAGACCTGAACCTTGGAATTCAGGCCAAAGAGTTCAATCTTGGTTTCATCAGTCCAGAGAATCTTGTTTCTCATGGTCTGAGAGTCTTTAGGTGCCTTTTGGCAAACTCTAAGCGAGCTGTCATGTGCCTTTTACTGAGGAGTGGCTTCGTTCTGGTCACTCTACCATAAAGGCCTGATTGGTGGAGTGCTCCAGAGATGGTTGTCCTTCTGGAAGGTTCTCCCATCGCCACATAGGAACTCTAGAGCTCTGTCAGCTCTGTCAGAGTGACCATCGGGTTCTTGGTCACCTCCCTGACTAAGGCCCTTCTAGGAAGAGTCTTGGCGGCCAGCTCTCGTCAATTTAAGAATGATGGAGGCCACTGTGTTCTTGGGGACCTTCGATGCTGTAGATATTTTTTGGTGCCCTTCCCCAGATCTTTGCCTTTTACACAATCCTGTCTCGGAGCTCTACGAACATTTTCTTTGACCTCATGGCTTGGTTTTTGTTTTTGCTCTGACATGCACTGTCAACTGTTGGACCTTATATAGACGATTTGTTACGATATAGACGATTTGGAAAGGTGTGTGCCTTTCCAAATCATGTCCAATCAATTGAATTTACCACAGGTGGATTCCAATGAAGTTGTAGAAACATCATTTCAGATTTTTTTTTTTTTTTATATACATTTGCAAAAATGTCTAAAAACCTGTTTTCACTTTGTCATTATGGGGTATTGTGTGTAGACTGCAGAGGATTGTTTTTTATTTAATCAATTTTAGAATAAGTTTGTAACGTAATAAAATGTAGAGAAAGTCAAGGGTCTGAATACTTTCCGAAAGCACTGTATGTATGATGTTGAGGGAGAGGTTGTTGTCTTGGCACCACACTGCCAGGTCACTGATTTCCTCAAAGTAGGCTGTCTCATTGTCTCCGGTGATCAAGCCTCCCACCGTTGTGTCGTCAGCAAACTTGATGAAGGTGTTTGAGTCGTGCGTGGCCACGCAGTTGTGGATGGACAGGGAGTACAGGAGGGGACTGTGGGGCTGCTGTGTTGAGGGTCAGCATGTCGAAGGTAATGTCGCTTAACCTTAAATAAAAGTTACATTCTGTAGATGCCTCATTTGAAACATCTAATCTCAAATCCAAAATGCTGGAGTACAGAGCCAAATTTGTTTGATTTGCTTCACTGTCCAAATACATACGGAAGGGAGTGTAGGCCTAGGGATGATCAAAACAATGATAGGGTTTATTTTAAGTAAAGCCAGGCTATGATAAGTGGACTGTGTTAGACTTAGTAGCATGGGGGAAGCTAAGTGGCAATGGCGGCCAAGCCTGTTAAGCACAGCCGAGCAGGCAGAGTAGCAATAGTGGGTTCAGCAGTGTGAAAGCTATGGCACTCTTTTTGAAAAATCTCAAAGCCACGGGCTTCCTGGCACTCTCTCTGTCTCTCTGACTGCCTCCCTGCTGCATCTTCTTCTTTTAATCAAATGCTATCAATCTGATTTACTGCCGGCATTCCTTTAGATGCGTCAGTTAGCATGAGCCAAGCTCGTAATTAGCCAACAGGTTCAAAGCAGAGGTAAACAGACAATAAACAAAATAACAAGGACAAAAAGTGGCTTACAAGTCAATACTAAAATACTGGAACACCATTCAAAAGAGACACTTGTGGCAAATCCAGGGATTGCGAATCTGTAAATGAATGAATAGAATACAGGAAGATAGAGCTTTTGTGCTCCTTTTGAACAGAGTGGTTGTACCATATCAGTGATATGTCAGTATATTCACCCCTCTAGCCTTGAGGCCAGTAGACAGAAGGTTGCTGTTCAAGCCTCGTGCAGGTGTAAAAAATGGGATTCTGAATACAGATTGTGTGAATCCACTCTGTCTGGATTCCAATAGGAATTAAACATGCCAGCCAACACATGCTTTATGCTGGACAACCAGCAGAACCAGCTAGACCATGCTGGTCAACCAGCAGAACCAGCTAGACCATGCTGGTCAACCAGCAGAACCAGCTAGACCATGCTGGTCAACCAGCAGAACCAGCTAGACCATGCTGGTCAACCAGCAGAACCAGCTAGACCATGCTGGTCAACCAGCAGAACCAGCTAGACCATGCTAGTCAACCAGCAGAACCAGCTAGACCATGCTAGTCAACCAGCAGAACCAGCTAGACCATGCTGGTCAACCAGCAGAACCAGCTAGACCATGCTGGTCAACCAGCAGAACCAGCTAGACCATGCTGGTCAGACCAGCTTGACAAGCTTCCGAACAGCATGGACCAGCTTGAAAATGTATGCTGGTCTACATCAGTGTTAGTGGATGGGAGGAATGTGTGGCATAGTATCGCTGGTATAGAAAGCAGAAGCCTTGCAGGGAAATAGTGTACGTAATCCTTATATTTTGCTCTGACTGAAACCAAGATAATAGGCCTCACTTCCAGATCTCAACACACCTCCGTTCCCTTCCGTGACATCCATCTCCTTATCCATCCAACCATTGCCAGAACCAGAGAAGCTTGATGTTTAATGCTATGCTTAGTGCTCCTTTGCTTCACTGAGAGTGTAATATCATCACAGTGATGTGCATTCACTGAGCAATCCACAATCCATCTAAAGGATTAACTGGTTTCTTCATGCAAAGAGTCCTTCCCATCATCTTGGGAGGGGATTGAATGTGTTACAATAAGGGAAATTGCCAAACAGTTTAGTGGACATTATCCTGTTCGGGAAGTAAGGCTCAAATACTCAAACAATGCCATGTGATGGGTTAACAACATGATGGGGTAACAACATGATGGGTTAACAACATGATGGGTTAACAACATGATGGGTTAACAACATGATGGGTTAACAACATGATGGGTTAACAACATGATGGGGTAACAACATGATGGGTTAACAACATGATGGGGTAACAACATGATGGGTTAACAACATGATGGGGTAACAACATGATGGGGTAACAACATGATGGGGTAACAACATGATGGGTTAACAACATGATGGGGTAACAACATGATGGGTTAACAAGGGTAACAACATGATGGGGTAACAACATGATGGGTTAACAACATGCTGGGTTAACAACATGATGGGGTAACAACATGATGGGGTAACAACATGATGGGTTAACAACATGATGGGGTAACAACATGATGGGGTAACAACATGATGGGTTAACAACATGATGGGGTAACAACATGATGGGGTAACAACATGATGGGGTAACAACATGATGGGTTAACAAGGGTAACAACATGATGGGTTAACAACATGCTGGGTTAACAACATGATGGGGTAACAACATGATGGGTTAACAAGGGTAACAACATGATGGGGTAACAACATGATGGGTTAACAAGGGTAACAACATGATGGGTTAACAACATGATGGGGTAACAACATGATGGGTTAACAACATGATGGGTTAACAACATGCTGGGTTAACAACATGCTGGGTTAACAACATGATGGGTTAACAACATGATGGGTTAACAACATGCTGGGTTAACAACATGATGGGTTAACAACATGATGGGTTAACAACATGATGGGTTAACAAGGTTAACAACATGATGGGTTAACAACATGCTGGGTTAACAACATGATGGGGTAACAACATGATGGGTTAACAACATGCTGGGTTAACAACATGATGGGTTAACAACATGATGGGGTAACAACATGATGGGTTAACAACATGATGGGTTAACAACATGCTGGGTTAACAACATGATGGGTTAACAACATGATGGGTTAACAACAGGATGGGTTAACAACATGATGGGGTAACAACATGATGGGTTAACAACATGCTGGGTTAACAACATGATGGGGTAACAACATGATGGGGTAACAACATGATGGGTTAACAAGGGTAACAACATGATGGGTTAACAACATGATGGGGTAACAACATGATGGGTTAACAACATGATGGGTTAACAACAGGATGGGTTAACAACATGATGGGGTAACAACATGATGGGTTAACAACATGATGGGGTAACAACATGATGGGTTAACAACATGATGGGTTAACAACATGATGGGGTAACAACATGATGGGTTAACAACATGATGGGTTAACAACATGATGGGGTAACAACATGATGGGGTAGCAACATGATGGGTTAACAAGGGTAACAACATGATGGGTTAACAACATGATGGGGTAACAACATGATGGGTTAACAACATGATGGGTTAACAACAGGATGGGTTAACAACATGATGGGGTAACAACAGGATGGGTTAACAACATGATGGGGTAACAACATGATGGGTTAACAACATGATGGGTTAACAACATGATGGGGTAACAACATGATGGGGTAACAACATGATGGGTTAACAAGGGTAACAACATGATGGGGTAACAACATGATGGGTTAACAACATGATGGGTTAACAACATGATGGGTTAACAACATGATGGGTTAACAACATGATGGGGTAACAACATGATGGGTTAACAACATGATGGGTTAACAACATGATGGGTTAACAACAGGATGGGTTAACAACATGATGGGTTAACAACATGATGGGGTAACAACATGATGGGTTAACAACATGATGGGTTAACAACAGGATGGGTTAACAACATGATGGGTTAACAACATGATGGGTTAACAACATGATGGGGTAACAACATGCTGTACCGGTGACATGATTTTTTCAAATTGATAACTTGGGTTCATAACTAAACAGAGCTATGATAACTTTAGTCAATGCCGTAATGTTGGTGAAATGGCTCATACAAATTATATGCTGCTCACATTTGATAACTGAGGCCCAGTATGATAACTGAGGCCCAGTATGATAACTGAAGCCCAGTATGATAACTGAGGCCCAGTATGATAACTGAGGCCCAGTATGATAACTGAGGCCCAGTGTGATAACTGAGGCCCAGTGTGATAACTGAGGCCCAGTATGATAACTGAGGCCCAGTATGATAACTGAGGCCCAGTGCTAGAGGAAAAGGCTGGTGGAGCCATCAAGTTTTTCTCTTAGCAATCAGAGTAGTTTAAAATTGTCATTTATAATTTGTCAGTAGTGATGTGAATATATATGAATGTAGATGTTGATGGCTCCACCTGCCTTTTCCACAATGTGCTGCAAATAATGATGCTATACCTCCCATCGGATGCTGTAGAGTTAGTCCGTCCAGTAATGGTATCGTTTATTCAAATACTTCTGCTGCATTAGGCAAAAAGGCTTATTCATGTATAATCATGCAGACGCAGGTAATTTGCAATCATATGAAGCAGAAATCTACGTTTTTGTCTATAGTAAATATCAAAATAATGGGATGTTGACAAAGCATGTCATTATTCATAACACTACTGTTTAGCTTGGATGATTGTCCATCATTCTTGGCAGTCTTCCAATCTTTGAACGCAAAGAGTGTGTGTGTGTGTGTGTGTGTGTGTGTGCGAGCGTGTGTTTCTGCATGCATACTTGTGTGAGTGTGTTTCGCCACCACATGAAAATGCATTGGCTTTCTATGGGATTATGACATGCAGCGAGTAAATTCCAAATCTCCTTTTCATTTGTGCTTTTTGTTAATCCACAACAATACGTCATTGTTTCAGCGGTGAAGTGAATCGTCGGATAATGACTGATTCGACGAAGAAGAGGAATGGGTTGATTTGTTCGAACTGCTGCTAGCCACTGTCACTATTATTGATTATTCCTGTAATTATTGCCAGTGCAGCCAGATATAAACTCGATATTTGGCAGGCAGCCAAATGACAAGAACACTTTTTCAAAAAAAAGTATTATATCGGTTTATGACACAATATAAACTATCTATGAATTAATAACAGTTTCTAAACTACTTATACACCCATTCATAAATGCTTTTTAAGTAGGCCTACCTTAATGTAAGTGTTACCCCTGCACATTGTTGATAAATTTGCCATGACTTCATCATGGTTGGCTCCTTAAGTAGGAGCAGATCCTGAAAGTCTTTATCAAATCAATATTCTTGTAAACAAAGCAACCTATGAGTGACTGTTTGTTTTGCTATTGATACAATTGCCATGTTCCCAAAAAAGCTTCATCAGATTAGCTACTTCCTATTGTGAATTGTGAAAGGGGATTCACCTCGGTTTAATAGGCTATTTTAAAAAGCCATATAATAGCATCAGGATTGGGGAGTAACTGATTACATGTAATCTGATTACAAAAAAAACAAAAACTGATCAGTTACGTTACTAGCAAAATATTGTAATCAGATTACATATACTTTTGAAAAACTAGATGATTACTTCTTGATTATTAAATTCAGAAAGGATGCTTGCGTAAAAAATACATAATGATACCTTTATGTTTTCGCAATGACATTTAAATCAGCATTTAAATAAACGCAGAAGTTGTAAGTTTGTTCCACCTGAGTGAGTCTGACCACAAGTCATAGAGCACTTTGATGAGGACCATCTTTCCTGTAGTTGTTTTTTCCTAGACAACGTAGTGTCGCTCACACTAAAAGATGTGGCACAGACGGAGTCACACTACAAGATTCTTCACTTGGTCGTGTGATACGCGAAAACAATAATGTGATGAAAATAATTTAGTGATTTAGCTACAACGAGCTGCGGCTCAAAGCAGCCTCATAAACGTTTTCAGTTAGACATTCACAATTGTCATGCAGAGTTGAAATACTGTATCTAGACAACATTTTGAATTGAATAACATTGCCTGCTTGTGAACGTTAGAGTTGTGACACTTTGGCAAGCACAAACGCATACTAGTAGTTGGGCTAGTCATCGCTCCTGCTCGAGAGACTACACATTCTGGGTGATGCGAAACAACTTAGTCATCTCACTGGCTTCTTCTCTGGTGAGCTCTCATTGGCTATTGGCTATTGCTAATCAACCTCAGATTGAATCACATTAAACGAGCGTGGGTCACGGCCCCGCGTCCGAGTAGGCAACGACATGGGGATTTTGTCTCCTATCTCAAAAACGTGTCTGGGACTGCTAAATCCCAGCTTTTAAGGGGAAAGTAATTGGAAGTAATTTAGGTAATCCAAAAAGTATGTTACTGATTACAATTTTGGACAGGTAACTAATACCTATAACTGATTACATTTAGAAAGTAATTTACCCAGTGGCGATTTTAGCATGTAAATCTTGGGGCAAACAAAACAAAAAAAGTAGGATGCATCCCAGCAAAGCCACAACACAACACTAAACAATAACCTAATTAAACTATAACGGTGACAAACGGTGCCCACAAACTGTTAAGGCCTACATAAATCTGTCCCAACAGCAGAGTCCTAACACCTTACCACTGCTACACCTGGCTATCAGCGGAGCCTTGTCTGGCAGCGAAACAGTTCATTCAGCCTCATTTACTGCCTTTTAATATGGCCGACTTGCTTAAACAAGTGTGGTTTCTACTGACAATTGAGATGTACAAACTATGGCATAAGGGGACAGCAAGCGGATAAGAGGCAATCCGTAATTTCTAATAAGACGTTAATGAGCGAGCTAGGACGAACGTAGTCAATATTACTATTTGTTTAGCACTTTTGAAATGTACGGCGACAGAATTCAGAACATGGGTCGTTCTTACAGTGTTCTCCCTGTACACCAAGTCAGAACCGTAGGATAAATAAAGGGGGCATGACAATGAAAGCTCTTAAAATATTCAATGATTTATATTTCTCTAAAACAGATTATAGGCTACATGTGCACCACCAAGTCAGAACAGTAGGCGAAATTAAGAGGTGAAAATAGACCAAATTATTAGTGTGAGGCACATGGGCTACTAACAGCTTACTACACAACATACACTTAGTATTACTTTCTTAGCTACAGTATACATATCTCCCTGGCATATTACATAATTTATGCAGCAGCATACAAGACATTTTTGGACACACCTTATTGTGCTGTGCTCACTTGAACAGGAAGGTGGCGCGGCGGGCCTTTGTGGGCAAATGTTGTCATAAAGTCTGGCATTCTCTGGATTTATGGTGCTTTCTAGACAACTGGGAACTCGGAACAAAACAAGGTCGAATCATGATGACGTCATTGATCTTTCAGGTCGTAGCTCTAGAAAGATGCCTGAGTTCCTGATTTACAATTCCGAGTTGGATGACCGTTTCCCAGTCTGAGCTATTTTTTTCCCCGAGTTCCCAGTTGTCTTGAACTCAACTGGGAGTTGAGTCGAGTTTTCGCAGCGCAGCACAAAACATGGTTCATTGACAGCATGGCCAATGTTGAATGTTTATCATTTTAAATTTGGAAAATAAATCCTTAATCCCAGATTTGGGACCACACAGCAACTCCACTGAATAGCATGCTAGTGATTGTTTTGCAATGCATGCAGTTAGCCACTGATTCCTTCCAAACCACTCATTGTTGAATTAGCGATTTCCAACTTAATCTGTAATGTTTATGTCCAATGGACGATCAGCACTGATACTTTTAATCTATAATTTCTCATCATTATTTCTCTTCATATGACACAGATTAAAAAGGATTTGCCAGTAGATTGTCGACTTGATTCATGATGATGACCGCTAGCTAAGACTTTGAAAGTATGATGTTGAAATAAACAGTCCAATCAAAGCTACTGTAGATATAACGTGATTTGATGTAATTTCATCTGTGGCCAATCACCTTGAGCCTTCTTGGATGGGCACTTCTAATGTAACTCTTTGGCAGCACCCACGACTGACAGAACACTGAGCCAATCACGGCGCAACTAGAGAACATTACCAACACCTACGCTCTATATTTTCCACTGGCTGCCCCACCACCAGAGCAAGCACTGAGCTAGACTGAAACACATGCATTTTGGAGCTGCCTTCCTCAAGAAAGCAAAATTCCTCAAGAAAGCAAAAGAATAGACCATGTTTGTATGCTGCTTTATTAACTCAATTATTTTTGCATTGTTTGCAAACTGATATGTGACATATTTTAATGCCAAAATAACATGCACAATAGGCAAGACAAAAAAATAAAATATTATACATTTTTTTGTTGCTAAAAATGCTCTGCCCCACCTGCCTACCCAACCCTGAACAGCATGCTGTGCCGACGTCATTCGGTGACCCGGCCTCCTAACGAAACGCAGGAGAGGTTTGGCGGAATGTGTGAAGGACTCCCACTGGCGTGTTCACCAACGGGTCCTAAACCCTCCAGGTTCCATAGAGGGGAGCTGCTGCATAAGGAGACTGGATAGAAAACACCACATTCAGCAGGGCGTTTGTTCAGGTAGCTTTCTTTTACACAAATACGACAAGCATTACAGCGATAGTGAGATTAGGCTATTTTTACAATGTTTGCTTGACTTGATAGAATTTGCAACTCTATTCAGACCGAGGCGAAGTTGTTATCGCGGTCTATTTGTTGGCATGGTTTTGACTTTCTTTTTCAATTCAAGTATCGCCTACCTGTATATTTTGAAAGTAGGTGGGTGTGTAGCAGATAATACCTTACTCTCATAATGTATGTGTTATGAGTAGTTACATTACTTACACGGGCGATATTGTGTAGGAATACAGTGATCTCCGTTGTCCAATACTGAAATCGGATAAGCATGTAGTCCTTTAGGATTCCACAAACACAACTGTTACATTGTGTCACTCGAGCTCCCCTGTATGTAACTAGTTGAAATAAGATAATTGGGTTATCGCTGATTATGCATGTTACAAATTGACACTATTGCACTTTTTATGTGTGAATTTGTTTGTTTAAAACCTTTAGCTCGTGTCATTTCATGTAGTTAATGGCGCTTATTCGAAAGTCACAATGCTTCCAACGCTGAGTTGGTGCTGGTTGCTAATTAGAGGTTTTCCAATAATAAACGCATATTTTGACCAATGAGTAAAACAAAGCCAGAGAAAAAAAAGTGGTCAAGAGTTCTGGAAAATAGCGTTGCGTCAGTTTGGCTGGATGCTGAAAGGCTCACCTTTGAACTCCTCATCTTCCCTCTCTAATCCAGAGTGTCATAACACTGTCATGACACATATACAGTTCATTCGGAAAGTATTCAGACCAATCTACATACAAATGTATTTCTACAGCTGAAAACTATCAGTAATTAAAAAGCAATCCAGCCCCCTGTCAGTGCAAATTAATATCAGCTGGTTCAGTCCCAACTGATGGCCTACAAAAAGGTCTCATTGCCAAGGTGTCACACAAGACACATCTCATGATGGGTAAAAGCAAAGAGCTGTCTCAAGACATTCACAACCTAATTGTTGCAAAACATAATGATGGCATTGGTTATAGGCACATTTCTAAGCTTCTTAATGTTGCAGTGAGCACTGTTGGGGCCATAATACGGAAGTGGAAGGACAATCATTTCACCATAAATTTGCCTCAACCTTAATTGAAGGAAGGATGAATGGGCAAATTTACGAGGAAGCTTAGAAATGTCTTGAGACAGCTCTTTGCTTTTACCCATCATGAGATGTGTCTTGTGTGACACTTTGGCAATGAGACCTTTTTGTAAGCCATCAGTTGGGACTGAACCAGCTGATATTAATTTTCACTGACAGAGGGCTGGATTGCTTTTTGATTACTGATAGTTTTCAGCTGTTGTCTTGGCTTTCCATGCCTTTTTGAACCTCCCTTTCTTCATGTGTTCAATACTTTTCCCTGTGTCATTTCACATTATTACACATAACTTAATTTCTGAACTTATTTGTTTTGGTTTCTTTGTATGTATGGATTACTTGGGTTGTTACCAACATCTGGTGAAACTTTCATGTCAATAGCACCTTTGGAAATATATTTACTGAGAAAAATGGTGACGTGTTCAATACTTATTTCACCCGCTGTATATATAAAAGAGAAATACCTTATGAAGTATTTATACCCTTTGCTATTAGACTTTGCTATGAAATTCAGCTCAGGTGCATCCTGTTTCCATTGATCATCCTTGAGATGTTTCTACAACTTGATTGGAGTCCACCTGTGGTAAATTCAATTGATTGAACATGATTTGGAAAGGCACACACCTGTCTATATAAGGTCCCACAGTTGAGAGGGCAGAGCAAAAACCAAGCCATGAGGTTGAAGGAAATGTCCGTAGAGCTCCGAGACAGGATTGTGTCGAGGGGGAAGGGTAACAAAAAAGGACCTAAAAAATACAGTGGCCTCCATCATTCTTAAATAGAAGAATTTTGCAACCGTCAAGACCTCCTAGAGCTGGCCGCCCAGACAAACTGAGCAATCCAGGTAGAAGGGCCTTGGTCAGGGAGGTGACCAAGAACCCGATGGTCACTCTGACAGAGCTGCAGAGTTCCTCTATGGAGCTGGGAGAACCTTCCAGAAGGACAGCCCGCTTGGAGTTCGCCAAAAGGCACCGAAAGGACTCTCTGGCCTGAATGTCAAGCGTCACGTCTGGAGGGAACCTGGCACCATCCCTACGGTGAAGCATGGTTTTGGCAGCATCATGCTGTGGGGACTTTTTCAGCGGCAGGGACTGGGAGACTAGTCAGGATCGAGGGAAAGATGAACGGAGAAAAGTACAGGCTTTGATGAAAACCTGCTGCAGAGTACTCAGGACCTCAGACTGGGGCGAAAGATCCCCTTCCAACAGGATAACGACCCTAAGCACATAGCCAAGAACACGCAGTGGCCCAGCCAGAGCCCGGACTTGAACCCGATCAAACATCTCTGGAGAAACCTGAAAATAGCTGTGCAGCGACACTCCCCATCCAACCTGACAGGGCTTGAGAGGATCTGTAGATAAAAGAGTGGGAGGAACTCCCGAAATACAGGTGTGCCAAGCTTGTAGCGCCATACCCAAGAAGACTCAAGGCTGTAATCGCTGCCAAAGGTGCTTCAAGTACTGAGTAAAAGGGCTGAATACTTATGTACATTTGCTATTTCAGGTTTTTATTAACAAACATTTCTACAAACCTGTTTTTGCTTTGTCATTATGTGGTATTGTGGGTAATTTGATGAGGGTATAATATATGGGTCATGATCAGTGTTATCACCATATTATGACAGGTTATGTCAGCTGTTATGACATATTACGACATTTTTACCTTTATTTTACTAGGCAAGTCAGTTAAGAACAAATTCTTATTTACAATGACGGCCTAGGAAGAGTGGGTTAACTGCCTTGTTCAGGGGCAGAACGACAGATTTTTACCTTGTAAGCTCGGGGATTCGATCCTGCAACCTTCCAGTTACGGGACTAACACTCTAACCACTAGGCTACCTGCCGCCCCATGGTTATGACCGTGTCATAACGTATTATAATGCTGGGTGTTATGTAAAGTGTTACGAAATTATCGTATCTAAATGTGAAATGTCATAGACTACAAATTACAAGAGCAGATCACTCTGGAGTGTAATTTGGCCTAATAAAACAAAAATATATATGTTTTAAGAAAGAATTAGGCAGGTTTGATGACGAAAAAGAAAGGAAATTATTGCTTACTACTTCTTGCCTATTTAATTTGAGCATAAAAGTAATTTAGCTTAAAAAAAAAGTTATTAACAACTGAAAACACTACCAAGATTTGAATTTAGTTAAACTCCCACCAATCTACTGCAAAATGTAGTTCAATTACTAGTTTAATTGTATGTAGTCCATTTCACCCCAACCAACACTGGTACTTTATTGATCCCCCGGGGGGGAAATTTCTTTGTCAAGCAACTACGAAAAAAACACAGGGCAGGTGTAAAATGCCAGAATGAAAATACACAAAAGACAGATACACGATACATAGAGCGGCAGTATGAAAAAGTATAGAAATACAAGATATCTGGAGTGCAAAAAAATAAAAGCTATAAAAAGACATTGCATAGTATGAGTGGTTGGCTGAATATGTACACTATACATTGGTGGATGTTGGATGGTTAACTATACTATACAGGTCGATGGCAGAGAAATACTTCAGTAGCTAAAAGTGCGTATGATATAACTGAGGGAAATAATAGTTTACTTAATATACAGACTGGTTAAATGAACAGGTAAGTGAGTATTTTGCATGGTTAAATTAACTGTACAGGTAAATATACAGTTACATTTACAGGTGTAAAATTCACTCTCCTGTACCCATTGCCCCCTCAGCCCTATTAACAAACAGTTTAGCATCCCTTTGAGCGGCTTGGAACTCAGACCCGGCTGTTGTTTATTTGGCCTGTTCCAGACGATTTTAAAAAGTCCCCAAGAATTGGCGATTAGAACGGTCTTGTCTGTTGACGTTTGTTGACGCTGTCACACTAACGAATGCTAATGGTCCATTAATACCAGGGAGACAAGGTGACATGACGCCTACGCCTCACCAGCGGGGCACAGTAAACAGAGTTTGCCTCGTTCTCCCTCATTCTACAGCTTGTTAAAGTGCTGCAACGACTATTGGAGATGTGAAGAAAAGGAGGGAGAATGATGGGGTGAGTGTGGTAACGTGTGTGGTAAATTGAATTTACCACAGGTGGACTCCAATCAAGTTGTAGACACATCTCAAGGATGATCAATGGAAACAGGAAGCACCTGAGCTCAATTTAGATTTCAATTTAGAGTCTCATAGCAAAGGGTCAGAATACTGATGTAAATAAGGTATTTCTGTTTTTTATTTTTAATACATTTGCAAACATTTCTATAAACCTGTTTTCACTTTCTCATTATAGGGTATTGTGTGTAGATTGCTGAGGATTTTTATTTTATTTAATCCATTTTAGAATAAGGCTGTAACGTAGCAAAATGTTGAAAAAGTCAAGGTGTCTGAATATTTCTGAAGGCACTGTATATATACTGTATATGGCTTTGGTTTGACATTTATATGTGTTACGACATTTATTTGCGACAGACCCCAACTTCCCCTTATAACAAATAGGTCTGGGTCTGAAAATAGCCTTTTGCGCTGGGAAATCTCTCACGCCTCATTGCGCGGCAGATCAGACGACAAGCCAACACTCCCCCTTACCAGATCCCTCCAGGCTCCATATCTATGTTATTACACACACGTACACTGAGGAGACTTTAGTATTGGTAAGTCTTTTTGACCGGTTCCTCCTAAGTGTTATTAAACTAAGTAAGTGTTATTAAACACACCGTAGCAGAGCCTTTTGTGTTCCTATTGCACAAGTTCAGGTGTTACCTCTAAATGTTTTCTCCCTACCGAACACAACCCTGATTTTACTTGGTGACCGATAATTGCTTGACCTTGGAACCCTTATGTATTGAGGAAACAGAAGGGCAGACGCAGTCCAAATCTCTTCCCTACTTAGCCAAGAATCCACTTGTTCACGCTCCCTCATTGATTTCAAACTGTTGGATTGGTATAAGCATGTGTTTAACCATATTGCTCACAACTGTCCATTCCTTGTAAATCCATGAAAGTGTACTCTTCAGGCGGAAGTATAGCGAATCGGAGGGCCGCCCGAGAGTGTTGAGTATTGTAGAGAGGATTACATTTTTTTTAAGAATGGGTTGGAGAAATCTGTGTGCAATGCCAGAAAGAGTGGGAATTATTTGGCGTGTTTGTCAAATAGCGAGTGAAGACAACTAAATGCGGTCTTTTTTGACAGTTTGGACTTTTATAGTGGAGCAGAGGGCGTAGATCGAGACAATGTGTCGTGTATCCTCACCAAAGCAATGGAACTGATGTGCTTTGACACTGCTTAGATGTTTTCCCAGAGCTAGTCTTCTGAATAAGGTATTAACCTACTCTCTCGTTGTTTACCCTGTGGACAGCATGGGCATTTTTTAGGCCCTGTGTGTACTGGGACGGACTGGAGGCCATCTCATTGTTAAAATGAGTAACTCAAAATGCCCTTGTAGTGAAGACTCTGTTATAATTGAGACTGCCTATTTTCGTACAGGATGATATCTTATAGTCTTCCAGGCTCAAAGGGAGACCGTCATATATATACATATATATATATATAGTATTTATTTGTATAGTAATATATAGTATTTATTTAATGGGAGCCCGAGTGGCGCAGCAGTCTAAGTCACTGCATCTCAGTGCAAGAGGCATCACTGCAGTCCCTGGTTCGAATCCAGGCTGCATCACATCCGGCTGTGATTTGGAGTGCCGTAGGGTGGCACACAATTGGCCCAACGTTGTCCTTGTTTGGCTGGGGTAGGCAGTCATTGTAAATAAGAGTTTGTTCTAAACTGGCTTGCCTATTTAAATAAAGGCAAAATAATATATATATTTGGTCCAAAAATGACCAACCTCACTTAAACATTTGTGTTTATGTGTCCTTGACAGGTTAAATTCACGGGAGGGAAGAAGTAAGTTATCCTTCATTAAAGTCTTCCTCGCAGTGTTCATCCAGGCGGACAGCGGATGGTGTTCATCTTCATTAAAGTCTTCCTCGCAGTGTTCATCCAGGCGGACAGCGGATGGTGTTCATCTTCATCGTCTCCCTCGCAGTGTTCATCCAGGCGGACAGCGGATGGTGTTCATCTTCATCGTCTCCCTCGCAGTGTTCATCCAGGCGGACAGCGGATGGTGTTCATCTTCATTTTAAGTCTCCCTCGCAGTGTTCATCCAGGCGGACAGCGGATGGTGTTCATCTTCATCGTCTCCCTCGCAGTGTTCATCCAGGCGGACAGCGGATGGTGTTCATCTTCATTTTAAGTCTCCCTCGCAGTGTTCATCCAGGCGGACAGCGGATGGTGTTCATCTTACACCCCCAAAAGGAGTACTGAGGCCATCGTCCTCCTCCTCTTCATCAGTTTCGCTTCTCAGGAGTGGTACCCGGCGATGAATTCCTACAGTCGACAAGGTAAGAGTTTGCCTGGGCGAGCAGCCATAGCACCCTGGGAATTCGTAGTGTGCTGTGTAAAAGCCATTGTATTTCTATGGTGTGTAGACTATTGCAATATAGAAGCTTCAGAAATTAGCTTCAAAGTGCTTTTTTTTGTCGTTTTTGAACTAAACTATTAATTTAATACATTAAATTATTTAGCTGTAATGAATAATGAATCATAGGCCTATTGAATGTAATATGACCCAATATTAAAGCCATCGATCAAATTAAGTTTTAAAACAGTTTAGATGTAATTGTAATATTATTTTGTATAATCTGAGACTCAGAGATGGTTTTGCATAGGGAGAATTGCTGGGGCGTCCATCCATACATCTACATAATATATAGCCGCTGCTAAATGCATATGGAGGAAACAATGAGTACGTTTACATGCATACTAATAATGAAACATTTAACTGATTATAGCAGAAGGCAGTATGACTACTAATAAGCGTAAGCTCATAATCGAAGTTAGCATATGCAATGATTAAAAAAAGCAATCGTTAGAATTGTTAGGACATGTAAACAGCTTAATTGGCGCTCCAGCGGTGCATTTGATCTGCATATGCCAGCACCGGTAGCACAAGCCTCCCTCTTATGCGCGAGTGAAGTGAGTTCTGCGTTTATCAAAAGTCCCATCAGGTAGCCTGATTACTGATGTGTCCATGGAAACAGGATCATTAAGGAAATCATTCTTCTTGCAAAGAATGTAAACATTTTAAACAGAGTATTATATTAATCTGACAATCTACAATTGTATTATTGTGTGTACGTCCCTGATCAGCAGATCTGAGAGAGAGAGAGAGAGAGAGAGAGAGAGAGAGGAGAGAGAGAGAGAGATCCCTGGTGGTGTTGCCCCACTAATTCTATGGATTGATCTAACGATGTAAAGAGCTTTCCCCTCACCATGGGTCTGGTTGGAGACCTGGGTGTCACCTTCTGCTGCCCCAGGCCTGTTAATCCTTTTAAAGAAACGGGATCTGAGAGAGGGAACTTTCAGCCAGGGATCCCCAACTGTTTCACCATCCATGATCCAGCAGGGATCACCCACCCAACACTTAACGACACAAATATCCTGTTTGTATCAACCGGGGCGAGGTCGAGTTTTTGAATTGCCTGTCTGACCGACCGTCATTCGCTTTTGATTACATGTACAGACAGATGGAAAGACACACTCTCTTTCGCGCACATGCGCACATACGTACATACACACATGCACGCAAACACACACCATCCTATAGCGCCTACTCCTCCCCTCCGGTAAGTCTGTACCCGTGCCAGACTGGGTAAGCTTATTTTGGGAACACAAGCCAAGCATGCCGGAAGCAGCAGCAGGAGTTGTAGCAGTAGTGGAGGGTTACGGTGCCACAGTGAGAGCCACGGTAGGCCCCCTAATTGAGATGTCTTAATGATTTATTCAATCGAGGCACTGCCGTCTTACACTGGGAACAGAGACGATAATCCCTCTCACTACTCTGAAATTGAGAAATCTTCTTTTCTTCTCTCCTCAGTGCTTTTTAGGGTGTCGTTCTCTTAAATTCCCACAGTTTGCACACTATTAAGGCTGGAAGGTGTGTGTGTGTGTGTGTGTGTGTCTTTGTAAATATCACATTTATTTATTGAAGTCAAAAGCCTGATGGTTTGTTGTCAGGCTCTTTGTCCAAGCCCCACACTGTAAAACTCTTCTATGTAAATGTTTATCATTATACTGGCACCAGAGATGGCAGCTTAATATTGTAATTTTGCTTTCCAGCAAAAATGCTGGAATATATTTTACAGTACTGTTTTTCTTACTGTAAAACATATTACAGCATCCCTGCTTTGATATACTATATGTAGGAAATAGGGTGCAATTTGGGATGTAGCCATAGATCCTGCTACTTCCTGGCAAACTTGTGCTGTTGTGTGCAGGGCTGCGTTCGTTTTGATGCCTGGTCATGGTTTACTAGGGAAAGCACCATAACTTATAGATGAGGAAATGCCACTGCAATGTCTGGCTATGACCCATCTTCCTTCAAATATTTTGGGGCACTGAGCAAATTTTTGGTCTTGTGAGCGGAAACTGGAACGTTGTGAGAATTTGGTGCAACTTTCTACAGTGAACACTGAGGCTGTACCCTTACAGTTTTAGACAGTAGCCAATAGGCTATTGTGGCTATTTGAGCATAATGTAGGACTACCAAACAAAACCAATGGAGCAAATCACATAACATTTTCACATGGAAGTAGCTTTTGTTTCTATGATATAGCCTACAGTAGACTATATGTGGTGTTCAATGCTGGCCTACATTGCATGAGACTTTTAAAAACGTTTTTACATTATGAAGGGCTTGACAGTAATTCATGATTTTTTTTACTTGGTCTGTAACACAGTGGGTCAAATAAGTGACTGTACATTGTATTGGGTTGTATGCAGTGGCGGGCTGTCATTCAGGGCAGGTTGGGCTGAGCCCCACCTGTTTTGAGCCCCACATTTTTAGCAACAAAAAAACTTTTTTTATATTTATTTTGGCTTGCTTGTTTTGCATGTTATTTTGGCATTAATACATGTCACATATCAGTTTGCAAACAATGTAAAAAATATATATATATATATATATATATATATATCATTGAGTTAAAAAAGCTGCGTACAAACATGGTCTCTTTTTAGTTTTCTTGAGTAAGGCAGCTCCAAAATGCAGGTGTTTGCTCAGTGTTTTCTGTGGTGGTGGGGCGGGCCAGCAGAAAATAGGACCATTGCACCGTGATTGGCTCAGCATTGCACCGGGATTGGCTCAGTGTTCTGTCACTCATGGGGACACTACATCACCTGCCTTTAGTAAGTGATGTCAAATTACGTTATATCTACAGTAGCTTTGATTAGACTGATCATGTCAACATCATCTTTCAAAATCTTAGCTAGCAGTCATCATCATGAATCAAGTCGACAATCTACTGGCAAATCCTTTTTAATCCTTGTCATATCGAGAGAAATAATGA
This sequence comes from Thymallus thymallus, assembly GCA_023634145.1. NCBI lineage: Eukaryota > Metazoa > Chordata > Actinopteri > Salmoniformes > Salmonidae > Thymallus > Thymallus thymallus. The sequence goes on along the minus strand of CM042407.1, from coordinate 3,940,516 downwards.
AGAGAAATTATAGATAAAACGTATCGGTGCTCATCGGCCGTTGGACATAAGCATTACACAACAAGTTGGAAATCGCAAATTCAACGATGAGTCATTTGGAAGGAATCAGTGGCTGCAAGCGTTGCAAAGAAACCACTAACGTTAGCCTGCTATTCAATGGAGTGGCTGTGTTCTTTTTCCGAGTTCCCACCATAAATCCAGAGAATGCCAGACTTTGTTGACAAAGTTTGATGACAAAATTGGCCCACAAAGGACCGCTAAGCCACCTTCACAAGGTGAGTCTAAAAATGTATTTTATAATACTAAGTGTATGTTGTAGTGAGCTGTTAGTAGCCCATGTGCCTTAACCTAATAATTTGGTCTATTTTCACCAACGTGGTATTGTAAACACATCGTTCGTGGCCCGGTGTGTGCTTGTTTGGCTAGTGGTGGTGCTTGTCTTGCACGTGCAAATTCAGCACACACAACATTCTATAATAGAATTGTGTTATTTGACGTGTCAATTAAAAGCTTATTTAACACGTCAAATAGTGTTATATGACGTGCATCTTTTTTGACACGCAAAGACCCAAACAGCATTCAACATGCCTCACCCTAATAATTTGGTCTATTTCACCTCTTAATTTCGCCTACTGTTCTGACTCGGTGGTGCACATGTAGCCTCTAATCTGTCTTTAGAGAAATGTAATCATTGAATATTGTAAGAGCTTTCATTGTCTGTTTATATTCCCCCTTTATTTATCCTACGGTTCTGACTTGGTGTACAGGGAGAACACTGTAAGAACGGCCCATGTTCTGAATTCTGTCGCTGTACATTTCAAAAGTGCTGAACAAATACTTATATTGGCTACGTCCTTCCTAGCTCGCTCATTAATGTCGGATTGCCTCTCATCCGCTCGTCGTCCCCTTATGCCATAGTTTGTACATCTCAATTGTCAGTAGAAACCACATTTGTTTAAATAGGTCAGCAATATCAGCAATGTTTTTTTAAAAGGCACTAAATGAGGCTGAATTAACTGTTTCTGATAGCCAGGTGTAGCAGTGGTAAGGTGTTGGGACTGCTGTTGGGACTCTGCTGTTGGGACAGCTTTATGTAGGTCCTAAACGTTTGTGGGCACTGTTTGTAACCGTTATAGTGCAATTAATGTATTGTTTAGTGTTGTGTTGTGTAGTGTCTTTGCTGGCATGCATCTAAACATTTTTATTTTGTTTGCCCCACCAAGATTTACATGCTAAAATCGCCACAGAAAGTGATAGCACGTCAAGCTGCATCAAACTCTTATTCACGTCAGAGATTGTACTAAGTCGTCCCTCATCAGGTTGATGTAGATCTACCAGAACACGTGATTCAACTAATCGGGGTTTTCAATTGACGATCATGAATCAGGTGTCTTAGTCAGGTGTGTTAGTCAGGTGTGTTAATCAGGTGTGTTAATCAGGTGTGTTAGTCAGGTGTGTTAATCAGGTGTGTTAGTCAGGTGTGTTAGTCAGGTGTGTTAATCAGGTGTGTTAGTCAGGTGTGTTAATCAGGTGTGTTAGTCAGGTGTGTTAATCAGGTGTGTTAGTCAGGTGTGTTAATCAGGTGTGTTAATCAGGTGTGTTATTCATCAGGTGTGTTAATCAGGTGTGTTATTCATCAGGTGTGTTAATCAGGTGTGTTAGTCAGGTGTGTTAATCAGGTGTGTTAGTCAGTTGTGTTAATCAGGTGTGTTAGTCAGGTGTGTTAATCAGGTGTGTTAGTCAGATGTGTTAATCAGGTGTGTTAATCAGGTGTGTTATTCATCAGGTGTGTTAATCAGGTGTGTTAATCAGGTGTGTTAGTCAGGTGTGTTATTCATCAGGTGTGTTATTCATCAGGTGTGTTATTCATCAGGTGTGTTAATCAGGTGTGTTAATCAGGTGTGTTAATCAGGTGTTGTCCAGCTGGACTGTTGAATGGCACTCCAGTTTAGAGCCAAGGTTACTGTTTGACGTGTGGAATCGTCTCGACAAAGTTAATATGAGAATGTGTCTTTGTTGTAAATGTTTCATGAGAGCACTGGGGGCAGTAATAAATATAATAATATAATAAGTAATAAATATTTCAAAAATTGCTTTCAAACAGCATGATGATGAGATTGGCTTTTTAATATGTTTTTCTTTAACAACACCATTTTTCTAAAATAATCATTATAGTAATAGGATTTCCAACATTTTCATAGATTTCCAGAATTCTGTGATATTTTGCAACATAGGAAATTATTATTAATTTGTGCCATGTTTCAAATTAACCGTAGACATTTCCTTTTTACAGTTTTTTTTGTCTTCTTCTGACCTTTTGTTGGTAGTATTGCCTAGTTAGATGAAAGATTACACATCACTTATCTCTTACGTTTGTACAGGTTTCCTAGAAGTTAGGAAGCTATGGCGCATATATGTTGGTGTCTGGTTGAAGGTCTCATGGTAACAAGCTTAGGTGTGTTTGCACACTGTGAATAAGATTATAGGTTGTTAGGGATCCCAGTTATTTAGGTGCCTAGCTGTCTTACAAGTTGGAACCCTATTGACACATTTCGTTTTATGAGTTTGTCAAATACACACTTCCACATTTCATGATCAACCAAAGGTTATCCCTTTTATCACAGAATAACATCCTTTAACTTGTAAACTGTCCATTTTGGCTTCATATTTTTATGGGTTTTGCTCTTGGGTCTTCAGTGTCAGGGTGTTTTGCAGCCAGACTTTCATGGTTATTTTGGCCTCATAGACCTCTCATAGTCATGTTATTTGGCCTTCTAATGTCTATCCTACTTTCCCCCTAAGAATCTGGCAGGTGTCTTACTACAAACAATGAAGCCCTTAAAGCAACAGCATTATTCTGTTCGGCTGGCGCCTAACCGAACGAGTCCTCAAAATAGTCTGAATTTTACATCTACCTAAGCTGTTTGGTGCAGTATTTCTCAATGAAAGAATTTGCATGAAAACGAGTCATGACTTTATTGAAAACTTCCCTACTGTTGACCAATCACAGATGGGGTGTAGACTTCAGCTACTGACTTCGGCTTGCCTCCAGAAGAAATGTTGTGTGCCCGAACAGCCGAAAAAAAAAACTCACCGAAGTCCAACACAAACAAAAACTTCACAAAATGTCATCATAATATATGCACAAACTGTTTCCGCTGGGAAGCATGCGGACGCCTTTACAGGTTGAAACGTCTGTCCCTCTGAATAGTGCTCTGGTCTTAGGGCTTGAACAGACCACCAAGACTGTCAGCCACGGTACTTAACACCTCTGCCTAGAATGTCGGCAAGGGAGCCACCACCCCCCAGCTAATTTAACCAATATAGCACTGCACATAGCCCCAATACAGAGGTTGATAATACCAAGGCTGTAGCCGTAGCGGGATAAAGCAATTAACTTGCACCAGAATCATTCTTTAATTGCAGTGGCATTTGCATCCCTTGCCTTTGCAACCGTGAAACACTTTTAAAATAGTTACACATCATACATGTTTTTATTTACAATTAACTGTTAACAATGATAAAACATAATGTAAAACGTTATGTTTGCATTATTTAAAGCAAATGAGCTTTTCCCAGTAGTGATGTGTAGAGTTCTAGTGTGTAACGTATACGCTTGGAATCAGGAAGCAGGTGCAGAAGGAGAGTTCAGTGTTGAGAGAAGGCAGATAAACAAAACAGGAGAAGCGTACTGAATGTGTCGGCCACCAGGACCCAACAGCGCTCCTCTGGAACGTACCCCTCCCAGTCCACCAGGTACTGAAGCCGACCCACATGACGTTGGAAGTCCAGTAGCGACCTGACGGCATAGTCAGGGGTCCATCGATGTCCAGGGGAGGGGAGGGGTGTCATGAGGGACGACATCAGCCAGGGAACCAGGAACCACCTGAGGATGGAAACATAAAAACAGAGATCCGGTATGTTACCTTGTTGACCCTCCAGAGGACCTTGAAGTTCCGGCAGGGCAGGCGGAGCGGGAGGTTCCTGATGGAGAGCCAGACACAATCACCAGGATGGAACACGGGAGACTCACTACTCCTTCTGGAAGCACTCGACCACCACAGTGTCTTCGGTCTGGCTTGGGGTCCACGGGGCTAGGGCCGGCTGATATCCCACTGGAAGGGAGTCAGCCCGGTGGAGGAGTGACAAAGTGAGTTCTGGACGTACTCTGTCCAGGGAAGGAACCGGGCCCACTCACCCTGCCGGTCCTGGCAGTGACTGCTAAGGAACCTCCCCATCTCTTGGTTGGTCCTCTCCACCTGCCCGTTGGACTGAGGCTGGTACCCAGATGTGAGGCTGGCCGTGGCCCCCATTTTCTTCATGAAGACTCTCCATATGAATTGGGGGCCACGGTCAGAGAATGTCCTCCGGAAGGCCATTGTGCCGGAAGACCTGCTGGAACAGTGCCTCAGTGACGTGGAGAGCGGTAGGGAGACCAGAGAAAGAGAGAAAATGGCAGGATTTAGATAATCTGTCCACAACAACCATAATAGTGATGATGGAGGGAGATCAGTAACGAAATCCATGGACAGATGGGATCAAGGCCTCTGTGGCACGGGAAGGGGAAGGAGGGTCCCTACTTGAGCATGCCGGGGAGATTTATTTTGGACACATACAGAGCAGGAGTTGGCATAGCGGGCGACTTCCTGTGCCAAGGTGTACCACCAGTACTTTGCAGAGATGGATTGAATGGTGCGGGTGGTAGCTGGGTGTCCAGCGGCAAGGGATGTGTGCGCCCAGGTCAACAGCTAATCTCTTTCCCCCATGGGGACGTACATGCGCTCAGGAGGACAGGTAGCAGGTTCCAGTTCTCTCACCAGAGCTTGGCGGATGTCCACATCTACACCCCAGAACATGGGGCCAATGATATGGGAGGACGGGGTGGGGGGGCTGGAGGGCAGGATTGTCAACCAACGTGGAACCACAGGGGAAGGGAAAGCAGGTCCTCCGGCATCCTGGTGCCCAGGCAGTGATTTTCATCCTCGATCAGGAGATGGTGGGGTTATGACGTTGGAGCCACGGGAGGCTGAGGATGGCTTTGTGTACGGGTACGGTGATGATGAGGAAGGGAAGGCTTTCTTGGAGCATCGGCCCCACTGTGAGGGTGAGTGGTGCTGTGATGTGAGTGTGTGATTGTGCCGGATCCCAATCGTTGATTATCCAGGGCTTGGACCGGAAAAGAAGAAGACAGCAGGTACGAGGTGATGTTCAGGTCGATGAAATACCACATGGCACCGGAGTCCACAAGAGCTGTAGCGACAACACCTTAGGGACAGCCAGCCAGTGAAATGGAAACCAGGAAGGGTTTGGCGGAAAACGATGATGAAGGAATACTCATGCCTACCCTGGGAGACGGATGATCACGGGGCAGTCCCTCTGCTCCAGTGGACCTCGAGTTGGGATGCACCAGACAGCTTGTGCCCCTCCTGGCCGCAATAGGAACACAGCCCCAGCTGTCTCCTGTGATGCTGCTCTGTGTGAAGAGGTGTGTGACCCCTATCTCCATGGGTTTAGGCTCTGCCTCAGGACGGCTAAAGGAGGAGGGCGAGGGGCAAGGGAGGTACCGGCACTCCTGAAGAAGGTTGTCCAGATGGATGGCCGTCGCAATGAAGGCATCCAAGGAAAGGTTGTCGTCCCTGCACGCCAACTCCAACTGGACCTCCTGGCGCAGTCCTCTATGGAATAGGGTGCAGGTGGATGGTTGGAAGACAACCCTGAACAAAGCCATGAACCTCTAGTAGGAACCCAGCTCTCCCTCTCCTCTCTCCCAAATGGCTGTAGCCCACTCCAACGCAAGCCCGGTCAGGGAAATTACCATGACAACCTTGGAGCTCTCGGTGGTGGGAGATTAATCAGGGGGATGATGAGGTCCAGGTGTGTGTAATAATAATGATGGTGCCAGGACCGGTGGTTAATAGACCGGTGACATTGAGCCCTGGAGAGAGGGAGCGGGAGTAGGCGTGACATGGTGACATTCTTTGGGATTTAGCAATAGAATATTTGGAATGCTAGAAAGTGAGCAAAAGTATTATTATATTGTATAGAACTATAAAAACATTGAAGGCTATTAAAATACATATTTTTTGTACTAGAATAATGTCTGTCCCTCCAACCCACCAACACGGCAGTCGCTACATAGCTGCATCACATAGACTGAAGCGTTTGTTGAAGTCATACAGGGACATGCAGCCCAAGACAGTTAGGCTATGCCCTCAAGTGCTTTCATTTTTGCTTTTGTATGGCACCGTTGGGGAGAATTCCATTTTGAAGAAGTTGTCAATACAGTACCATAACCAAAGAGACTTTATTGCAGGATGAATTCTTGAGTTCAGTGTGTTTTTGATTGCCTAAGAGTTTTTTAAGCCACATCTTTTGTAAGAGATGTTCTAATGCCATAACGGGGGACTCGGAAAGGACAACTAAACATATCAAAGTTATTTAGCTTGGCGAGCTTAAGGCCTTCATCATACACTCTCTCTCTCTTATTTCCAGTGTTCTCTCCGTGGAGTATGCTAGCATTTAATAGAAAATAGCTCCAACCACACCCACTGTGTGTTGAGCTCACTCAGCATGAGCTTTGGTTGAGATATGCCAACAAACACACCCCAAGAGTTGAGCAACCCTTACTCAAATATCCAAAGTTTTTACTGCTCAGTGACGTTACTGTTGTTCGGAATGGTGTTGAGCTGCCAATCCAATACCGAGCATCACCAGTGTTTAGTTACTACAGTGCCGTGAAAAAGTATTTTCCCCCTTTCTGATTTTCTCAATTTGTTCATATTTTTTATACTGAATGTTATCAGATCTTCAACCAAAACCTAATATTAGATAAAGGGAATCTGAGTTTACTAATAACCCCCCAAAATTATAATTTATTTATTTATGTATTTATTTAATTAACAAACTTATGCAACACCCAATTCTCCTGTGAGAAAAAGTATTTGCCCCCCTACACTCAATAACTGTTTGTGCCACCTTTAGCTGCAATGATTGTAACCAAATGCTTCCTGTAGTTGTTGATCAGTCGCTGTGGAGGAATTCTGTCTCACGCTTGCATGCAGAACTGGTTTAACTCAGCGACATATCTGGGTTTTCAAGCATAAACTGCTTGTTTCAAGTCCTGCCACAACATCTCAATTGGTATTAGTTCTGGCCATTCCAAAACTTTAAATGTGTTGCTTTTTAACCATTTTCATGTAGACTTGATTTTGTGTTTTGAATCTAGGGCTGTCCCCGACAAAAATTTTTGTCTGTTCTTTCGACCAATTGACTGGTCGAAATGTTAAAACGTGTATCTTTCCATATATAGATACACCCTATGTTTTTTTTATAAAATCAACTATATATATATGTAGGCTACAGAGCTTGTCTGATGGTTTAAGTACACTGTAAAATAAGTAAGACTCAAGAGGGAGCCAGAGATCAAGATACATAGATAGATAGATAGGTACTTTATTGATCCCCCGGGGGGGGGAAATTTCATGGCCTAACCAGAAGAAAAAACCTGTTCCCGAACCTCCTCCTCCCACTGCTGCTGGTCTTCACAGATTCTGCCATTACTCTCCCGAAGTTGCCGGTAATAGGCTACACCAGGGGTCAACAACCTTTTCCATTTGGAGTGCAAATTTATCTTACAATTTCTACCAATCTGTGTGCCAGTTATGATTTTCATATGCACGTTTTTGTGGAACAGTTTAAATTAATTTTAAATTTCTAATTTCCTATCTCAAAATCATTGTCATGTAAAAATTACATCTAAATCTAAAGCCAACAAATAAAAACATTTCTGCATGCAGGTAGAAGATATCTGATAAAAATAAATATCCTATAAATCACATTGGCTACGCATGGCCTGTCTGTAAGGAACTTGAAACATTGTACCAACTCTCAGCTATTCTAGCCAGAAGCTTGCACTAACAAACTTGCAACATTGTATAAAATATTCTGTGCAGTGACCTCCGGACAGACACAACTGTAGGCTATTTGCGCATGTGATAAACAGTAATCAGGTAGGCCTATTTTTATGACCTTTCCACCCGACCAGAGCATGACATTTATTTCCCCTTTCATGCCAAGTGGTTATCGGAATGGAGAGAACTGAAGATCTTTTTTAAAATAGGCTATATTGAGGAACTATTATCATTCTCAATGGATGTAAAAACTTTGTTTGCTTGCTGTTTGAGGTGAAGAAAACATTACTTTGAGAAGCTCCACAGCTCATTATTGTTGGTGAGTTAAGACAATCAGAAATACTATCAGATGCCCAATTGGACACATTTATAGGCCTACATTTGTGTGCAGGCCAGGTAGCCTAGGCCTACTTCTATGCGTAATCAGGTGCGCGTCCTTACTCAACATTGACTGGAGCTCACTAAATAAATTGACAACTCGTAAACGGAATGAAATAAAACCAAAACCTGTTCCTCACAAGTGTAGCCTAGGTTGTGCGCTCTGCAAACAACGTCTTCACTCCGACAATGAGAACTGTAAAATACTGTAATAATAATATATTGAATGCCTTAACAGAAATGACGGTAACCAAACAAACATTGTAGATTAGAAATGATCGTAATTAACTGTAAATTTACTACTGGTGATACTGGTGTGCCATCCCCACCGCCTGCGCAATGGATTAGTGCCCTGAGACAGGAGTCAATCAAGACCATACATGTGCCATACATTATACACTTTTTTTTTGCAACTGCTCGACTAATAAATGATTGGTCGACCAACAGCCTATCGACCAAACAATCAACCAGTTGACTAAATGGGGTCAGCCTGCATGACCCAACCTAGGCTGTCTCAGGACCTGGATGACTTTCCTTAATAGAAGGAACCATAAATTCTGCTCTGTATCAGAGAATTCTACAAGAGAATGTCAGGCCATACATCTGTGAGCTGAAGCAGAAGCGCAGCTGGTTCATGCAGGAAGACAATGATCCAAAACACACAATCAAGTCTGCATGAAAATGACTAAAAAGCTAAATCCCAACTGAGATGTTGTGGCAGGACTTGAAACGAGCAGTTCATGCTTGAAAACCCACAAATGTCGCTGAGTTAAAGCAGTTCTGCATGGAAGAGTTGGGCCAAAATTCCTCCACAGCGATGTGAGAGACTGATCAACAACTACAGGAAGCGTTTGGTTGGAGTCCAGTTATTGAGTGTAAGGGGGAATTGGGTGTTGCATAACTTTGTTTATGAAATATATGAAGTATGTATGTCATTGTTGTGTTATTTGTTCTCTCAGGCTTTCTTTATCTAACATTAGGTTTTGGTTGAAGATCTGATAACATTTACTATAGAGAATATGCAAATGTAGATCAAATATTTTTTCACGGCACTGTATGTCTTTGCAACACCCTTCTTGGAAAATGTATTTTTTCAACAAACATCCTGCTATGTTAGCCTCCCCATGAAAAGCCAATTGTGTCTCGCCCCAAATGTTCTGGCCATCTTCACCGTGTCCAACACGCTGAGGTCCCAGGCACTTTGATTATGGTTGCACTATTGGCCCAGGGCAGGTCAGGGCATTCTGAAACGCAGGCGTGACCTCTCTCAGGTTCTAGATCCAAGGATTATGCGTCAGCCTGGACACAGCAGTCCCTTACAACGGCTCCAAATTCCCATGAATACTGGCTCAGGCCGAAGTGATCTATTACATTCCCTCTCTCTAGTAGAGTGGGTCCAGACTTTTATTTTTCCCCCATTGTAAGTTTGGTTATATAAATGGATTGTGGAAGAAGGCCACATTGTACGTTTCATTTGAGCTCTGATCATGCTTTCCCTGGCGTGTTTATTTTGCTTTGCTGTCTCGTGTGCTTTGGCTGATGACCCGTTGCTTTTCCCTGAAGATGTTGACAGTCTTCAAAGAACTCGGGAGTCTGGATTAGAATTTCAGTGTCGTCAATCTTGTGTCGTTTTCGGCTTCTTTTCACCGTTGCCTCATCACACAGGCACACGGCAGGAATACGCTCCCAGGGCGAACGGAACACAAATGAAACGACGATAAACCAAAAGCTTTTTAACTAGCAGTCTTATAGTATTTACATTTTCAGTGACATTTAATTCAGTGAAGTCAGCCCAGTTGTTACATTTACCAAACTGAGACGGGGATGAAACCTTCTCAACAGCAAACAGGTGATCGAAACCCATCAAGAATGGGTCAGCGTTAAACTGTTGTGAATGTGACCTTTGACCAATACAGGTTAACACAGCAATGAGAGTGGATTGGACAACACAGTCCTACATATTGAGAAAGGGTATTTTCTACAAACCCATTGACTGTATGACCCATGAGAATGCAGGTCCTTATTCTATATTGGATTGTGCCACATAACTTTTCCTAATGGTCAACAGCTTGTTCCCCCTAGGAGCCAAGATATTTCCCTGGTCCACTTGAAAGAAAGCGGAAACCCTGTCCATTTCTTTAGAGTTAATCCTTTTCCATTTCTAGAACAGTCCTAGATTGCGTCTAAGTAGTGCACTATTTAATGTACAACAGTCTCTACTGAAGGCCTTAGACTTGGGGTGACGATGCCTGGCTGGGTGACATGTACGTTTTGCTTGGCGTTTTGTAACTGGGTTGCATCCCTGGCCAGGTCGAGCTAACTCAAGTCGAGCCAGCATGCACACTCATACGCACATGTCTGAGCCAGGCGCCCCCCCCCCTCTCTCCTCTCCACTCTCCCGCCGTGAGTAATTGCTGGCAGACCAAGCCGGCGGGGATCTTGCGTCAATAAATTGTCATGAAGGGCAACTCCCCTGCTTGGAACACAAACATAGAGAGGGGGAAGCGCTGAGAAGAGAGGCCCAAGCCAGCCCTAGTTAAAGGCCCTCGCAGGCCTACGAACTCCCAGAGTATGTGAGGTATGAGCGTGCTGGTTTTATTGGGTGTGGATACATTGTGAAAGAGCTGTTCCAGAGATGGTTTCGATGTGTGGTCCAATGAGGGTAGATCTAAGCTGATCTTTTATCTGTTGTTAAGCACAGAACATTGCGCTTTTTATTAGATTTGGACGCTCTCAGGACCTCTTAAATGCTGTGATTCTAGCAAGGCCTTAGTTTTATCCAATGCTTTTGAAGTTGTGACCTTTACAGTGTTGCTGACGCTGACCGACAATTCACTGTCGTTCTCCAAAAGAACATTGCCACTTCTCTTTGCGCAGGATCCCACTTCTGCCACCAATGCCATATGTTATAGGTACATATGGGCTGGGCACCGATTGGTGTATGACACTGAAATAAAATAAATCAATCTAAATCAATCAATGTTCCACCTGCTCCCCACCTACAAAGGGTTGCCAGGTCTGGAGGAGAGTCTACATTGGATAGACTGAGACGAGTCAGCTTCGGTTGCCAGGTGTTTCGGAGAGAGTACACCGTATACACTGTAGAAGAGTCAACCTGGGGGATATCCAAGAGAATGACAGTTCGTTAAGCCCCTTGAGTCCTCTTCTAACTCGATCTGTGGCAGATGGTTGTAAATAATTCCCGTCAAGTTTGCGGTAAATGCATGGCCATGTGCAGATTTATCCCCAAAATTATTCCATATCAGAGAGAGAAAATTATTCAGAGACTTTGAAGAAGGACTAATCTTCTTACAGGAAGATTGTAAACAACGTATAGCACTCTGAAAAATTAAGCAAAAAGGAATGCTGCTAATTGAGTACCAGCTTGTTACTTTCCGTTCCGTGTTAGAATACCTTGGGGGACCAACACTGGCATCACAAGACTAGTCATTCATTTTGAGCGGTACGATTTTGTGATCTCAACATCATTAGATCCCTTTACAACATTAAAAAAGATACTAGAATGTGGTTGGGTCCGGTGACATTTCAAGCCCCGTTTACACCACACTGATATGTGATTACCCTCGTTGCCCACATGACAGCAGCTTCACAAGATTAGTATATTGTTATTCATTTTGAGACGATAGCTTACAATATAGTGGAATAAATGTACGGTAGTTACTCATAATACCCCATGTAGGGAGAGTTTACATCAGTCTTTTCAAAATCATAATGTCTCCTCATCATTGGAGAGAAACGGTAAATCCATTTCACTAGGTCAACCCAATTTAGTTGGAGCATTTAGAAGTTTGTTTCTACTCCTTCACTCCACCCCAAAAAACTGTCTTTCTCTCTCTTTCTATCTCTCTCTCTCTTTCTTTCTTTTTAATCGAATAATGACTTGCTCTGGGAGCTATCAAAAGCCTGCAGTGGTGGATTACAGCAGTTGTCTAGTCTCTGTACTGGGCAACTGGAAGAGGGGCTTAACCTCCATCACGCCTCCCAGAAAAGTCCTCATTCACTGGGGCAAAGGCCCAAGAAAAGGCTCCCCGATGTTAATTGATATAATTCAGGGAAGAGGTTTAAAATGCTGCTTCGGTATGATTGAAGTTAAGCGATATCAAACGTTTTAACCTTTTTAGTTTGCCTTTTACGGATGCCTCACATTTTAGTTTTTTGGTTTCATTCAACCAGCAAGTACTTAAGAATGCATCGACCGGTTTTTCAAAACCGCTTGAGTGACAGAAGTTGCTTTCCCTTGTATCTCGAGTAGATCATTTGAACGTCACAAAAATATTTTGGTTCTCATTCATCCCCTGCTGTGGAAAAATGTCCTCAATGGAAAAATGGGTATGAAGGCATAATAAGAGTGGGACCAAACTAAACGTATCCTCTGGAGAACAATGGAGCCGACTGTGGAGTTGAGAATATACTGCCTCATCATTGTCCCTCTCCTACAGTTTTTCACAATATTCCATTCAGCTAATCTCATTGGAGGATGAACCAAGCAGGCATATTGTCTTTGTAATGAATTTAGCGAACGCTCAAGGCACTGCTTTGCCAAAAGGGAACTTTACAATTAAACGATTTTTCAAGAAATCTCAAAGATTCAATGCGCTATTGTTACAAATAAGCATTAGGATGCGGTTAATCTTCCTCTGTGGTTGTATAAAATAATAGTTAGCTTATTATACCAGCCAGAGAATGTATAGGCTAGCACAGATACAGCCCACCCCAGCACTGCAACAGCAGAAACCAGCCATCGCAGAATGGCAGTTAGGAACAGGCAACAACTTCAGATTTGTCTCCAGACCAGGGTTCAAAAAGTTTTCTTTCAATTACATTGAGCGTTTCATTGAGCCTGCCTACCTGCCTGGAGTGCCAGATGGGAAGGTTTGTACTTTTGGGACTATTCCACTTGTTCCATTGTGCCAGGCAAACTCAATCAAGTGCAGCTAAATGCATCTAAAATGTTTTTAAATATATTTGAACCTATGTCTTGTTGTCTCTTAATTTCCCATCCCCCCCTCCATTTATAGTAAACTATCCAAACTGACCTCCAGTCAGGTTGGTCACCTCAGTAAACAAGGGTGGAATCTGGGACAGGGTTCAAACAGGAACAGGGTTCAAACAGGAACAGCGGTGGGAGCAGGTGGGGTGAGGACGTAATCCTTGGCCTCTTGTGGAAAATAAAATACACCCCCCACCCCGGTTACACAATCTCAATAAGCTGGGCTCACGGCACCCTGGGTTCTCTGTGTTCAGAATGAACATTTCCAGGCACTAATCCCACGGGTAGCCCTGCAATGGAGATCTTCACAAACTCCTGGCAGCCGGGAGTACTTTTTTGTTAGTGTTAACAGGTTTCCCCTGTTAAGCCCACCACCACCAGTAGTTCCTAGTCAGTTGCACGTGTCTTAAATGGATCGCACAGAGAACTGGGAAACATCTCTCTGACAGAGAATTCAGCTCAGTTCAGGGTAAAACAGCATATAAACAGTTAGAAGGGAAATGGTGAAATAGCTGGCAGGGTTTGCCATTGTTTCAATGATGGAGCCATTTCCTGCTGAAGCACTAGAACAATACCACTGGCAGGAGAGCAACCGGGGACAGAAGCCTCATCGTCCATACTCATCCTGAGATGCACACACATAAACATACAGTATGCGTTTATTTCAGTGTGCTCACGTGTCTAGGGTATGTTCGACGTGGGCTCTCTGCCTCCACTCACTTGTTCCTTGCATCTACGTGATTTTATGGGTTTCTTGTTTGTGTGTGTGTTGTGCTGTCACAACTGTTGTCCGTATGGTCACAATGACAACCCCACATTCCTCTGCTCTCCCCCAGCCTGGTTGTGTTTTGATTGGACACTGGCGGTGGAGCGCCAGAGCCACTGTTGTCTTTACCCAGGGATCTCTCTCTCCCTCTGTCCGTGAGAGCCCCAGGGTGGAGCGCCAGAGCCACTGTTGTCTTTACCCAGGGATCTCTCTCTCCCTCTGTCCATGGGAGCCCCAGGGTGGAGCGCCAGAGCCACTGTTGTCTTTACACAGGGATCTCTCTCTCCCTCTGTCCATGGGAGCCCCAGGGTGGAGCGCCAGAGCCACTGTTGTCTTTACCCAGGGATCTCTCTCTCCTTCTTCCTCCCTCTCCTTCTCCAAAAGGCCCACATAGACTACGATTTTAACTGTCTTATGCCAAGATTTTGCCATCCCAGACAAAATGTCCACATCGTGGGCAACTTCTTAGCTGGTAAAGGATTGTCGGACATCTTGGCTTGTTCAGTGTGACAGGATCTAGGTCTGCCGATTGTAAGTAGCACTATGTGTGGTTGTAGGCTCTGACAAAGTTCTTGCAGTGTCAGAAATTAAGCCTTTATCTTGTAGTGTGTTTGGTGTTACGAGCCGATCCCGGTGACTAACCAAAAGGAACACGGCCGGCAATGAGTATGCACACAATAATGCTGTTATTGTGATTAGTCAGATTAAAGGGATACTTCGGGATTTTATCTAATTCCCCAGAGTCAGATGAACGTGTGAATACCATTTGTATGTATTTGTATGTATTAGGATTTTGATAAATCCACAAAATCTCCAATCAAAATAAACTTTCTACCACACCATGTTATTTTTGGGAACCCTAGTTTTAACATATACAGTTTGTATGTGAAAACTACACTATTTACAAAACATTAGGAACACCTTTCTAATATTGAGTTGCACACACTTTTGCCATCAGAACAGCCTCAGTTCATCAGGGCTTGGACTCTACAAGGTGTCGAAAGCGTTACACAGAGATTCTGGCCTATGTTGACTCCAATGCTTCCCACAGTTGTGTCAAATTGTCTGAATGTCCTTTGGGTGGTGGACCATTGTTGATACACAGGAAACAGTTCAACAGCGTTGCAGTTCTTGACACACTCAAACCGGTGTGCCTGGCACCTACTACCATACCCCATTCAAAGGCACTTAAATATTTTGTCTTGCCCATTCACCCTCTGAATGGCAAGCATACACAATCCGTCTCAATTGTCTCAAGGTTTAAAAATCCTTCTTTAACCTTGTCTTCTCCCCTTAATCTACCCTGCTTGAAGTGTATTTAACAAGTGACATCAATAAGGGATCATAGCTTTCACCTGGATTCACCTGGTCAGTCTACAGTATGTCATGAAATGTTTTGTATACTCAGTGTATTTCTAAGATACATACTTTCAGTTTTCACAAAATCATTTCACTCGCACATTGGCATAGAGGGAGGATTTCGCTGCTGGTGTTGGCAGATGCGCAGATCAAATACACCGCTGCAGTTGACGTAGCCTACGTCAGCGGACATAGCCTTGCAAGCCAATCGCAGAACGTGATGACAGAACTGAAGCAAATCGTACAAACAAGATATTAATTTGGTAACATCGTACGGTGTTACATGTAATAATCGAAAAAGACTGGATCCGACATACAGTTTGGGAAGACCTAAGGCCAGTGCTCTGGTATTTCCCAGTGCCCAGTAGGCAGAAGTCGTGACCTGTGCTAATGTGCTCTTTCTCTGACCCCCTGAAACAGAATTCTCCCAGTCTATCAACATGACTATCCCAGTCTTCTTTATTCGTTCTATTGCAGTCTTTTTTTACCTCTCTTGACATTCGCCCTCTGATGGGATTTCTCTCACCACCTCAGCAGTACGGAGAAGACAGGAATACTTTCAGGAAAATGCTGTCTCTTTTAAGACGAATGCAGCAGCGTTTTCTTCTCTCTTTCTTCGCTCTGCGATCTGCTGAGAAGTTGGAATTCAGTTTATCCCACTTTCATGGGAGGAAACACATGGCTATGTCTGACACTTTTAAAAGGCTCTGTGGAGTGATGTTGGCTGCGTCACACGCATGCATGAATGCATGCATTCGCACGCACACGTACACGTACACAGTTTAATATGGGTTTAATTTGCCTGGTAGGTTGTCTGTTTTGTTTCTCAGAGCTGCGCTCTCTATAGTTATCGGTCTGTTTTCTTGCCTTTCTTTCTGGATAACTGTGTCCTCTTAGTCCAGACGACGGGGTTATGCTAGGTAAAGGGGCCATTCCAACAGACCTCTTCAAGGGGAACATTTCTATTTTCTATTCATGTTAAAAGTTTCAATTAAGAATGACATTTTCCTTCCTGGAAATGTCTGTGTTAATCACACGGGACTAAACTCCACTCCATGGTGAAGGAAGTTTATGTGGAGCCGAGACCAAGGCGCTAGCACATACCCATAGACATCCAGTCATAGTTAGCATTAGTTTGCAAAACTACCTCTACCTGCCTTCAAACTGGACATCCACAAGTTAATCTAACTCTGGGGAAGTAGTATCCCTTTAAATCCTGGATCCGCAGTTGCTTTTCCCAACAGAAGGCACGCCACAGCTTGTGTTGTGGGAGATACATTGTAGCTGTGTTTGAATACTCAGACCAAAGAGTTCAATCTTGGTTTTTATCAGACCAGACAATCTTCTTTCTCATCGTCTGAGAGTCTTTCCGTCTGGCTTTCCGTCTGGCCGCTCTACCATAAAGGCCTGATTGGTGGAGTTCTGCAGAGATGGTTGTCCTTCTGGAAGGTTCTCCCATCTGCACAGAGGAACTCTAGAGCTGTGTCAGAGTGACCATCGGGTACTTGGTCACCTCCCTGACCAAGGCCCTTCTCCCCTGATTGCTCAGTTTGGCCGAGCAGCCAGCTCTAGGAAGAGTCTTGGTGGTTCCAAACTTCTTCCATTTAAGAATAATGGAGACCACTGTGTTCTTGGGAACCTTCAATGCTGCAGACATTTTTTGGTACCCTTCCCCAGATCTTTGCCTCGACACAATTCTGTCTCTGAGCTCTACGGACAATTCCTTCGAACTCAAGGCTTGGTTTTTGTTCTGACATGCACTGTCAACTGTGGGACCTTATATAGGAAAGGGTCTGAATACTTTTAAAAAAAAGAAGGTATTTCGGTATTTTATTTTTAATAAATTTGCTATAAGTTTACGCTTTGTAATTATAGGGTATTGTGTGTAGATTGCTGAGGATAAATATATATATATATATTTTAGAATAAGGCTGTAACTTAACATAATGTGGAAAAAGTCAAGGTGTCTGAATACTTACATTTAAAAAGCATATCAAACATCCTTCCTCCTAATGAAGTTTATATGTGAGAATTGACAAAACAATCTGACATACCAAAAATATTTTCCATCCATGCTGGCATGGAATAGCCCCTTTCTATATAGTCTACCAGTCCTGCACTAAAGAAGTGTATAGCCGAGAAAGAGATGCTAATCTATACATCCATTACTCTGTATTTGAGTGGATTGGCCGAAGAGGGAGAAAATAACCAGCAGTACTCTGGCCCTTCAGACTAACCAGCAGTACTCTGGCCCTTCAGACTAACCAGCAGTACTCTGGCCCTTCAGACTAACCAGCAGTGCTCTGGCCCTTCAGACTAACCAGCAGTGCTCTGGCCCTTCAGACTAACCAGCAGTGCTCTGGCCCTTCAGACTAACCAGCAGTACTCTGGCCCTTCAGACTAACCAGCAGTACTCTGGCCCTTCAGACTAACCAGCAGTACTCTGGCCCTTCAGACTAACCAGCAGTACTCTGGCCCTTCAGACTAACCAGCAGTACTCTGGCCCTTCAGACTAACCAGCAGTGCTCTGGCCCTTCAGACTAACCAGCAGTGCTCTGGCCCTTCAGACTAACCAGCAGTGCTCTGGCCCTTCAGACTAACCAGCAGTACTCTGGCCCTTCAGACTAACCAGCAGTACTCTGGCCCTTCAGACTAACCAGCAGTACTCTGGCCCTTCAGACTAACCAGCAGTGCTCTGGCCCTTCAGACTAACCAGCAGTGCTCTGGCCCTTCAGACTAACCAGCAGTACTCTGGCCCTTCAGACTAACCAGCAGTACTCTGGCCCTTCAGACTAACCAGCAGTGCTCTGGCCCTTCAGACTAACCAGCAGTGCTCTGGCCCTTCAGACTAACCAGCAGTGCTCTGGCCCTTCAGACTAACCAGCAGTGCTCTGGCCCTTCAGACTAACCAGCAGTACTCTGGCCCTTCAGACTAACCAGCAGTACTCTGGCCCTTCAGACTAACCAGCAGTACTCTGACCCTTCAGACTAACCAGCAGTGCTCTGGCCCTTCAGACTAACCAGCAGTGCTCTGGCCCTTCAGACTAACCAGCAGTACTCTGGCCCTTCAGACTAACCAGCAGTACTCTGGCCCTTCAGACTAACCAGCAGTACTCTGGCCCTTCAGACTAACCAGCAGTACTCTGGCCCTTCAGACTAACCAGCAGTACTCTGACCCTTCAGACTAAAGGTTCAGTCTCGGTAGTTGTTGCTCTTTACTAGATTATCTCCATCATCTCTCCCTTGGATTGTGATGGATTTTAATCTGGAATGGGCATTATCCAAACAAACAGGCTGCAAGCAGGCCACCTCTGACGTCAGTAGTGTTGCTCATCTCTCAGCTACCATCCCCAAGGCCACGTGTTTCCAGAACTGCCTTTCTACTTGTTGCCGTGGTTCCCAGCAGGCAATAATTCTTAAAATGATGTCATTATGACATTTTCTCAACCAGAAAATGACTTTACAACCAAAAGAGGACGTCGTGAAGACGTCACATGCTAAGTTTTGCCTGCTGGACAATCAGTAAAAGAGAGCAGTGAACGTAGCCTCTGAGTTCTGAGAAGCAAGCATTCAGGAGTTTGGAGTGTTGATGACTACTGCTGAATTACAAAGTTGCCTGTATGCTACATCTTGGGCTTCCCTCATGTAATGTTTAGATCTCGAGGATGATACCAGATTTATTTGTTTGTGTTTCCCCACAGTCAAATCAGTCGGAGTGTTGGGAATGGTCAGCTCTTGCACACACACCTGAGATAGAGAAATGGCTTCACTAGTAGGCCAGTGGCAAGTCCCCAAAAATGTTGATATACCCCTATCCCAGTAGGGAACTGTGAGGGCCTTCTAGGCCTTCAGAGAAGTATATTTATAAATAAATGTGTTCATTTCTATTTCATCTTTACAATACATTTTATTATCTTCATGTTTCATCACTTCAGTTTGTGTTGGACATAGAAGTGTTAAATATGCAAATGCAGAAATCACTCTGCCATTTCCTGGTTGAGTAACTTCACTTTTTGGTAGCTGTTCAATAGATAATTTTTCTCTCAGTACTGTATGGTCCTGCATGACAAAGAGTTGTGGCTATTGTAATTGGCTCCAAACATTGAAGAATTGAAGGTCCCCAAGAACACATTGGCCTCCATAATTCTCCATAATTCTGAAATGGAACAAGTTTGGAACCACCAAGACCTTCCCGAGAGCTGGCCGTCCGGCCAAACTGAGCAATCGGAGGAGAAGGTCCTTGGTGACATTTTTTGGGGTCCAAGGTTCCTTAAAGAATTTTGTATCTTTAGCCTCTAGCAGTTAAGCCAGGGGGCCATCACAGATTACATTTTTTCCACAAATCCAATATGGGGTCCAACATCCAATATGGCTTCCATAATAACATTTGATGGAGTTTAAATCACCATGTAAATATTAATTATGTAAATGTGTCCTTTTTCAGAATTGTGTACAACACTCATGCCTATAAAGACTGTTAGTGTAAATACATGTTATTTTGAATCCAATATGGCGAACATGATTACACTCGAACACAATGCCTCCGGAAAGTATTCACACCCCTTATTATAAAATTGATTAATTAAACAAAAAATCGTCAGCAATCTACACACACTACCCCATAATGACAAAGCGAAAACAGTTTTTTTGAAATGTTTGCAAAGTTATAAAAAAAAAAAATAGAAATACATAATTTACATTAAGTATTCAGACCATTTGCTATGAGACTCGAAATTGAGCTCAGGTGCATCCTGTTTCCATCTTTGAGATGTTTCTACAACTTAATTGGAGTCCACCTTAGGTAAATTAAATTGATTGGACATGATTTGGAAAGGCACACACTTGTCTATATAAGGTCCCACAGTTGACCGTGCATGTCATAGCAAAAACCAAGCCATGAGGTCGAAGGAATTGTCCGTAGAGCTCTGAGACAAGATTGTGTTGATGCACAGGGGAAGGGTACAAAAACATTTCTACAGCATTGAAGATCCCCAAGAACACATTGGCCTCCATAAATTTGAAATGGAAGATGTTTGGAACCACCAAGACCGTTCCAAGAGCTGGCCGCCTGGCCAAACTGAGCAATCGAGAGAGAAGGGCCTTGGTCACCAAGAACCTGAGCTCTCGTTCCTATGTGGAACCTTCCAGAAGGACAACCATCTCTGCAGCACTCCACAAATCAGGCCTTTATGATAGTGGCCAGGGCTGAAGCCACTCCTCAGTAAAAGGCACATGACAGCCCGCTTGGAGTTGAACCAAAAGGCACCTAAAGTACTCTCAGACCATGAAAAACAAGATTCTCTGGTCTGATGAAACCAAGATTGAACTCTTTGGCCTGAATGCCAAGCGTCACGTCTGGAGGAAACCTGGCACCATCCCTACATTGAAGCATGGTGGTGGCAGCATCATGCGGTTGGGATGTTTTTCAGCGGAAGGGACTGGGTGACTAGTTTGGATGGAGGCAAAAATGAACGGAGCAAAGTACAGAGAGATCCTTAATGAAAACCTGCTCCAGAGCACTCAGGACCTCAGACTGGGGCGAAGGGTCACCTTTCAACAGCACAACGACCCTAAGCACGCAGCCAAGACAATGCTGGAGTGGCTTCAGGACAAGTCTCTGAATGTCCTTGAGGGGCCCAGCCAGAGCCCGGACTTGAACCTGATCGAAGATCTCTTGAGAGACCTGAAAATAGGTGTGCAGCAATGCTCCCCATCCAACCTGACAGAGCTTGAGAGGATCTGCAGAGAAGAATGGGAGAAACTCCCCAAATACAGGTGTGTCAAGCTTGTAGCGTCATACCCAAGAAGACTCAAGGCTGTAATCACTGCGAATGGCGCTTCCACAAAGTACTGTGTAAAGGGTCTGAATACTTCTGTAAATGTGATATTTCAATTTTGATATTTAATATATTAGGAAAAATGTGTTTTGCTTTGTCATTGTCGGATATTGTGTGTAGATTGATGACAGGAAAAAACGATTTAATCAATTTTAGAATAAGGCTGTAACGTAACAAAATGTAGAAAAAGTCAAGGGGTTTGAATACTTTTCGAAGGCACTTTAAGTATGTGTAACCTTCACCTGTGTGTAGTTTTTTATGTTGAGTATGGCGAAAAGTCCACCAACATATCTCTTTATATTCCTTTGGGAGTCAGGTAGGATGATAATTTAGCCGATTTTAACTGTGTGTGGTAGGCATTGGTTACGGACTCGGGCACACACAGCAGGAGATGTGGAAAGTCACAGAACCTGTGAGGGCTGACCTCAGCTTACTTAGAGAGGTTAGTTAGAGTGTAGCTAGGTCATAGTCTATGACAAAGAAGGGTTTGTTGTGAGGCACAGCTCCACACACATACATTTGAAGATGATCCCTGAGCTTTGATGGGCAGTTAAATGGTTGCCGAGGAGGTTGAGCTGATCAACCATGGTGCAGAAATACCAATATCACACAGTCAATCCCCAGCCACCAGAAACAATCACATGCAGCAAGTTTTACCATGTTAAGGTGCCTCTTGTTTGCCATAAATGGCATATGTCTTTAATGGGATGTTGGGATTACTGCACAGTTTCCCAGAACAATGCATGAGTCACCCCAGTATGAGAGTTCATTCTTCACATGCAAGTTCAGTTCAGGTGTCACATGTGCTGGCCAGCCATGGTTGGTAGCAAAATAGGTATGCCAATTTCCAGACAGCACTTTGGCTGTTGAATGGCCTCCTGACATGTGGCAGTCCTGTTCCATGATGTATCTTTCTCTAGTAACTGCCTGAGGGGAGGACTGATGATGGAGTGGGTCTATCAAGGACAGTTCTGGGAGATTCAGGATGGCTTTGACATTGGAGAGGTGCAATTCCTATGATGTGAAGGCCTAAGTAGATGGGATTTCTTGTCAATGAGTGTCAGGTTGTGTTGGTTCCTTGTAGTGAAACTTGTCATGGTTGCATCCTCCCAATACACCATAATGTCACCAAGTCAACATATAAGGCAAGTCCAGGGCAGACAGCCTGGATGGTGGACATGATTGTCTGGAAAAATCAATTTGCCAGCTCAACCTGAACAGGATAAGAGTGCACCGGAACATTCCAATGTGCAGCACAAATACAGTGAGCCAGCTGACTAGAAGAAATGACAGTTTTCAGTGTGTGAGTGCACTTGCCTTAGAACCGATTGCAATAGCCACAACATAAAAAAAGGTGACTTTTTTTCAGGAAGGACCATACAGCACAGAACGAGTGTACATTTGACTTGTTGTTTATTGAACAGCTACCAAAAAGGAAAGTTTGTCATAAATATAAATATTTCCGCCTATTGTGTCTGTGTTTCCAAGATGCATTAAGATCTCCTAATGTTGTTTGTTTGAGTTAAGGGGGTGTGTCACAAGATCTATCAATTTAACCACTTTTGTAGTAAAATATTTCCATTTCATATATGGGAGACCTTTCAGATATGGAAAAACATGGTTGTGCTTTGTTATGCCTTGCCACTAGCCTATAGTCCCGTCTAGTCAGAGAACAACCCTACCATGACCCCCCTCCAATCAGTTCCCCATTGGGTAATTGGCATGTCACTCATAAACCCATTTTTGTGCACTTTTGCGAATTAGCTACAGTAACTGAGGAACTTGACTTCTCCTGACCGACATGGTGTGAAGTCATAAACACCTGCGTTGTTCACAGATGGCAGGTTCTACCGTAACTTATCAAAGCAGATCTTTTTAACATTTTACTTCACACTACTGAACACTGTCCAGGTTGTGTGAGGCGAGGCGAGGGGAGGCGAGGGGAGGGGAGGCGAGGGGAGGGTTTGTCATCCGTTCTCTCATTTCGCCTGCGATGCTGCTACAGCCCATTAGCCACTAGCTAGATAAATGAGCTAGCGGGGGTTGCGGTAGCGGAGGTGACGCCGGCTAATGAGAAATGTCCCTTTGGGGAGACTGCGGGTCCGCTAACGTCGTGCCAGCGCTCTGGTGACAGCCGAGGGTTCTCAAGCAGCGGGTCGACGACTGAAGGAAAAATGTACTTCTTTAAGTTCATTGCTCTCTGTCTTTCAGTCTCTCTTTCTCTCTTTCTCCCAATCACTTTCACATTCATGGCATGCATTCACAACTCTCATGAGCTTTAAATATACACGCATCTCTGTTTTTTTGTAGGTGAAATTAAGCAATGTTTTGAACTGGCATGTGTTAACCTCTCATGCGTACCTCGGAAACGACACCGCTAAGTAAGAACACTATATTCACAATTATGTTGACACCCCTTTTAAATTTGTGGATTTGGCTATTTCAGCCACACCCATTGGCGACAAGTGTATTTAATCGAGCACGCAGCCATGCAATCTCCATAGACAAACATTGACAGTAGAATGGCCTTACTGAAGAGCTCAGTGACTTTCAACGTGGCACCGTCTGAGTGCTGAAGTGCGTAGCGTCTAAAAATCATCTGTCCTCAGTTGCAGAACTCACTACCGAGTTCCAAACTG
This sequence comes from Thymallus thymallus, assembly GCA_023634145.1. Lineage (NCBI taxonomy): Eukaryota > Metazoa > Chordata > Actinopteri > Salmoniformes > Salmonidae > Thymallus > Thymallus thymallus. Next base: position 3,916,616 of record CM042407.1, on the reverse strand, counting down.
CCTCTGGAAGCAATGTCAGCACAAGAACTGTTCGTTGGGTTTCCATGGCTGAGCAGCCGCACACAAGCCTAAGATCACCTTACGCAATGCCAAGCGTTGGCTGGAGTGGAGTGGTGCAAAGCTCGGCGCCATATGACTCTGGAGCAGTGGAAACGCCTTCTCTGGAGTGATGAATCATGCTTCACCATCTGGCAGTCCGATGGACCAATCTGGGTTTGGGCGGATGCCAGGAGAACGCTACCTGCCCGAATGCATAGTGCCAACTGTAAAGTTTGGTGGAGGAGTAATAATGGTCTGGAGCTGTTTTTCATGGTTCGGGCCCCTTAGTTCCAGTGAAGGGAAATCTTAACGCTACAGCATGCAATGATATTCTCTGCTTCCAACTTTGTGGCAACAGTTTGGGGAAGACCCTTTCCTGTTTCAGCATGACAATGCCCCTCGTGCACAAAGCGAGGTCCATACAGAAATTGTTTGTCGAGATTGGTATGGAAGAACTTGACCAGGCCCCACAGGGTTAAAAGTGTGGGTGGACTGGAGAGAGAAGGGGGGCAGAACGGGAGAGATGGAGCGAGAGAGGGCGTGCAGAGAGCTGGCCTTGTTGCCAGAGCATTGGGGGGTGAAATGCAGCTATTTATAGACATGCAAGGCTTTCTCCATCTCTCACACGCGCGCACACACACACACAAATGCACACACTCATACACGTGCTCAGATGCACAAAGAGGGCGATTGTTGAGCCTCCCCCTCACTGATCTGACCCTAGTCACGCCTTCCATGTGTCTCAAACCCTCCACGCTATAGCAGCTGTCTACTGAACACAACAGAGAGTAACGCAGCATTGTGATTGGCTACTGAACACAACAGAGTGTAACGCAGCATTGTGATTGGCTACTGAACACAACAGAGCGTAACGCAGCATTGTGATTGGCACAATTGACTCACTTTTGTTTTTGCTACTTATGATGTGGTTGGGAAAACATTTTTAAAAGCTGTTGTGATTGGCTTGAGATGTGGGTCATTTGCCTGTTAGATTGTGTTGGTCAAAACAGGCCTTAGCTGGCAAGTCGCCTAGCGGTTAAGAGCATTGGGCCAGTAACCGAAAGGTATCTGGTTTGAATCCTGAAGCCTACTAGGTGAAAAATGTGTCTGTGCCCTTGAATAAGGCACTTAACCCTAATTGCTCCTGTAAATCGCTCTGGATAAGAGTGTCTGCTAAATGACTAAAATATAAATGTATAATGGATTAAATCCAAAGCCATACTCCCCAAAGAAACACCAAGGGAATCAGGGAACGATCTAATCTGGAAGATCCTATCACCAGCATCATTTTACTGCAGTATTACATCCATGGAGGATCAAGACCCTTGTTGCATTATCTAATGAAGCAATTCCTTGATAGTAACGACAACGGTGATGACCTACGTAAACAATCATCCCCAGGCTTACGCCGCTTACACTGTGTAATCGCCGGGACGCTCTGCCCACGTTGACGTCAACGGCAGGAGCGGAGATGCGGTCATATTGGGTCTAAAACCTTAGGCTCTTAGAGGAATGTAAAGAAAATATTGTGTGTGCGTGTGTGTACCAACTGGTGTTTGTGTGTGTGTGTGTGTGCATGTGTGTACCAACTGGTGTTTGTGGGAGTGTGTGTGTGGGGGGGTGTGTGTGTGTGTGTGTGTGTGTGTGTGTTTGTTGGTTTCTATGTGGAGCCATGTTTCTGGTCTTTACTTCTGGTCCCCCCTCTACATAATCTCAGAGTTGTCCCATTAGGAAGGCGACCACCTCCAGTTTAGGCTCTGTCCCTTCCAGGCTCTCTCCATACCTTTGGAAAGGAAGACTCAACCCTTCTCTGGGGGGAAAGAAGATTTAAGAAAAGACTCTGACCCTGAGCTTGCTACGATCAAGCTCCTTTTGTCAATGGGGTCGCAGTAAACAAACAAGCCATTCTGGGCCCTTTGGAGTGTAGGCTTCGGAGCACGCAAGCAAGCATGCTGATTTTAATTGTAATTAGAGGAAGGGAATTGGTGTAGGAAGCGAGCCAATGACATGAAGCGAGGCTCTCTCACTTTTCTCCCGTTGTTCTTTTTGTTTCGTGTGAGCCCAGGTGGTACGTGTGTCTTCAGTGCTAGCCAGGGGCATTTATTAGCGCTTCAACGGTTCTTTGAAAAGACAAAATGGCTCAAAATGTGTCAGTATGCCTTGCTGTTACGAAAGCCTGCTTGAATGGCTCTTTGAAGCGCGGCTGGGATCAGGGGCACAAAATTTTCTTTCTCTATAGCTTCGTGACCCCCAGCTAGCACATAGTCAACTGGGGATGTATGCGTCAAGTGTCTCAGAGTTGGAGTGCTGATTTAGGATAAGATTTGATCTTGTAGATCACAATGAATGAGATAACATGGACAGGGGAAACCTGAACCTGAATACGGCTCTGGTCCCTTAGGCTAGCCTATTTTTAATGTCATCTTTGCTAGGTTATACGCAACTTGGAGAAGAAGGTCCGAGTAGAGGGACCTTGGATACAGTTGAGAAGGAGGTGAGGGGAGAGGATGCGAGGAATTGCGACAAGACTAGATGAGGAACCAACTAGTTATTGAGGGCCTAGTTGGGAGCACCTTGCTGAAGTCTTACTGACTCCTCATCATCATGACAATGCCTACACTGAGACAACATGAAAATATGAGAAAATCCCAGAGATGTCCTACCTGTTTTCCCCTGTGTTTATAACACACGATATCTGTCTAATTACCGGTAATGGCTATGGTCGTGCTTGTCAGAGAGCTCATCGTGACAGCTCTATCATTTCCACATTCCCCTCTCCTCACTGGGTTCAGTCATACGAGGTTCAGCTTTTTGGAGGAGGAACTGGTTTACAAAGTAAGGCTTAGACATTGCTTAGACATTACCGGTTTGGTTTTAAAAGGAATTGGCTGGTTTAACGGTAACACGTTTCCTAGCGGCGGAGAGTGGATTTTGGCCAATCTCTTTTTCATTGCACTCAGGAGAAGAGAATTTATAAGAAATATTTGTATTCCTAAAATATATATTTTACGCCAAGCTCCAGTGACCTCAATGTTGACCTTGTCGTTGTACCGTTAAACCAACTCATCTGGCTGTCTGATGGTTTGCTTTCTAAGCAGTGCCAATTATATGCGCAATCTGGAGGACGTTCGTCTATTCATACAAGTGGATTAAATCGTCTGAATAGCTTGTCGACATCAGATGGCATGGGATCTATGCGTCCACAAATGGGGCTCAAGGAGAGACCTGGCCAGTCCTGTCCTGAGCACATCTAGACGAGGGAGAGCAAATGCCTAAAACCAGGTTCCCACTCTGGTAATCAATATTCTGCAACAATAAGTATGATTCAGAATCAACACAGTAAAGTGAGACATCGCCAAGTAAATATATGTAAATATATCCCCTTGCGTCCCACGCAGTGAAAACATACACAAGCCTACGTAAGGAAGATGATCATACATATAATGATAACGCAGCTTCCACTCGACATCAGATGGGAACATAATCCTCTTCAAACTTCTAAAACCTGAGTGAGTGAGTGGGATTACTGATAATCCCCCTTCCTGGTTTACATGACATCAGCACTAGAGCCTGAGAGCAGTAGAGCAAACCCTCCCACTCGGTTCTCACCGCTGCCGTCCGACACACAGATCGTTCATTGATGTCATTTGATTTATTGTCTCTGTTGCGGCCCTGCACATCTAGGCTACGTATTATGACACACAATGTAAGTGAATAGCAATGATGCAGTCAGAATGTTCGATCGGGATCTATTGGAGCCTCTTTAACTTCCATTGGGTTTCTGCCGAGTTATTTACACCAAGAGTCTACACACACACACACACACACACCGGCCTCCTAAATGAAATGGTCAGTGTGCCCCCCCACCCTCTGTGGGAGCTCCCTCCACGGCCCAGCCCTCTGAACCTATGTAACACCCAGGCCTAGAGCAGCTCACAAAAGCAGCGTTACGCAATTCCAGGAAAAAATTAAATAAAAGGCTAATCTTGGAAGGTACAGTATTGACGTCAGAGAGCCACATGTATGAAATTCTTGGCTAATTACTTGGAATGTGCTGGGTTATTGTAAAATGCTCCAGCTTGCGTGGCGTGCTCCAAAGGCGGGTTTTCTGGCCTGGCAGTCTCTCTCGTTTTCTAGCCACTCTCTGCTCTGCTCTCCTGTCCTCTCTTCCTCTCCTCTCCTCTCCTCTCCTCTCCTCTCCTCTCCTCTCCTCTCCTCTCCTCTCCTTTAGACCCTCTTTTTCACACACTGCTCTACTCCCTCTCTTTCCTGGTCATATCTAGCCTATAGAAGCAGAAGTTCTGTTTTGATTCCTTCTCATACACTGTAGCCTTGTTGCTCCCCTTCACCTGAGCTGAGCTATTACCTAGGGCCTTGAAATCAGAAGAAAGAGAGTGTGAAATGTTGGCAGATTATCCATGGAAAATGTAAACACAACTGGGCCACATCATTTTTGGAGGCATGATACAACACCGATAAGGTGGCCATACTACTACTAAAATGTTTACATTTTAATGTTTGTGTCGTATCCTCATTCCAAGCTTATTGTGTCAAAAGTGTAAGAGTAGATATAACAATGGGATTAGACGTGTAATAAGAAGTCGCTGTTGGACTCCAGTCTGCTTCTGGAGTGATGTCAATGGCCTGGCTACCCTTCTCCCCAAGTGTGCACTTGTACACTCTCCCTCATTGATTGAAAAGGAATGGACTGGTGTAAGGAATATGGTAGAAACTCCGTCCAGCCGTGCTTGTACCAATCCCTTCCTTTTAAATGCATGAGGGGGAGTGAACAAGTGCACACTTGTGGATTATAAGAACACTGTCAAAATCTTTGATACCGATATGTTCACTGTTGAGTATTAATACGTAGTGTAGTCCAATCAGTATTCAGCACCTGGCTTTGTGAATAGAACATTTGCTGCAGGAAGATGACCCCATTAAAGTTGCTCTGAATAGAGTCTTCCAATTAAAGAAAGTACTCCAAATGAACTTCTGTTGTGTTCAAAACTTGACACATTTTCAAGGCCACAGCAACAACCCGCTATAGGTTCTGTAGCTGTGCCACAGTGGGAAACTGTAGGAACTCTGTGAAACACCCTGGGATCTTCCCTTCTTAGGAAGTCTGTCAGTAAGCGAACATAACTGAAATGGGAACGAGGGCCATCTCGAAACAAGTCAACTTCAGGGTGTTTGCCCCCATCCTATCACGTGCGTTGGATTGACGTGCTGGTGGTGGATTAGTAGAGACTGGATGTTACCCAGGGATTTGCAGAGGCCTCTGTGCCGGCATTAGGAATGGCTTTAAAGTTCTCCCCTGGATGCATGTCATTAAAGAGACAGCCCTGATTGTTCCCCAGTGGAGAAAGAGGGAGGGAGAGAGGGATGGAGAGGGGGAGAGAGGAAGAGAACCAACACTGGGTTTTCAGCAATCCTCCTCTTGTCCGTTTTGCAGATATTCCATAGAACACTGTAGTGAAACTAAAGCTGCATTGTTTCACTGAACACTGTTTTTCACTCTAGTGAAACTAAGGGTTTCTTTACTGTTAATATAGGAATTGCATTTAGCATCTCATCCATACTCAGCATAACCCATCATATCCTTACTGCTCTGTATGGTAGTAATGCAGGGTGCATGGTGGAGAGGTAAAAAGGGAATAGCAGCTAGTCAGCCCTGGGGTACCAGGGAGTGCCAGGCTAAGGGCATGTTGTTTAATCCAGACGGCTTGGCGGCCAGTTGTTTGTGTTCTGCCTCCTGGCTGGGCACCACAGCACGGCACAGCATGCAAAGCTATTCTTGGAGGATCTGTGGTGCGAGTCTCTCTCTTCTTCCCCGAGCACCTGGGGCTGTGGGTTGTAGAGTTCCCCCCACTTGGTCTGCTCCATCAGACAGCCGGGCCAGAGAGACATCCACAGTTTGTGTCTAAGCCAAGAACCTAAATGAGCTGTTGGTAGCGTTATTCCAGAGTGGCATGGTATGTACAGTACGTGTGTGTATATATACAGCAAACAAAACAAATACGTTCAGAAATTAAGTTATGTGTAATAATGTGAAATGACACAGGGGAAAAGTATTGAACACATGAAGAAAGGGAGGTGCAAAAAGGCATGGAAAGCCAAGACAACAGCTGAAAACTATCAGTAATTAAAAAGCAATCCAGCCCCCTGTCAATGCAAATTAATATCAGCTGATTCAGTCCCAACTGATGGCCTACAAAAAGGTCTCATTGCCAAGGTGTCACACAAGACACATCTCATGATGGGTAAAAGCAAAGAGCTGTCTCAAGACATTCGCAACCTAATTGTTGCAAAACATAATGATGGCATTGGTTATAGGCGCATTTCTAAGCTTCTGAATGTTCCAGTGAGCACTGTTGGGGCCATAATACGGAAGTGGAAAGACAATCATTTCACCATAAATGTGCCTCGACCAGGTGCTCCTCGCAAGATTTCTGACAGAGGAGTGAAAAGAATAATCAGAAGAGTTGTCCAAGAGCCAAGGACCACTTGTGGAGAGCTTCAAAAAGACCTGCAATTAGCAGGTACTGTTGTCTCAAAGAAAACAGTAAGTAATGCACTCCACCGCCATGGCCTGTATGCACGCTCACCACGCAAGACTCCATTGCTAAAAAAAAAGCATGTTGAAGCTCGTTTAACGTTTGCTGCACAACATTTGGAAAAGCCAGTGAAATACTGGGAGCAAAATGTAACTGTTTGGATGTCATAATACACACCATGCTTGGAGGAGAAATGGCACTGCACATCACCCTAAAAACACCATACCAACAGTGAAGTTAGGAGGTGGGAACATCATGGTGTGGGGCTGCTTTTCAGCAAATGGTACTGGCAAACTTCACATAATTGAAGGAAGGATAAATGGGCAAATTTACCGAGACATTCTTGACAAAAATCTGCTGCCGTCTACCAGGATGATGAAGATGAAACGAGGGTGGACATTTCAGCAAGACAATGATCCCAAACACACAGCCAAGGAAACTCTCAATTGGTTTCAAAGAAAGAAAATTAAGCTGCTAGAATGGCCCAGCCAATCACCTGACTTAAATCCCATTGAAAATCTATGGAAAGAACTGAAGATCAAGATTCATAGAAGAGGCCCACGGAACCTTCAAGATTTGAAGACTGTTTGTGTTGAAGAATGGGCCAAAATCACACCAGAGCAATGCATGCGACTAGTTTCTCCATACAGGAGGCGTCTTGAAGCTGTCATTACCAACAAAGGCTTTTGTACAAAGTATTAAATAAATATCAGTAAGTGTGTTCAATACTTCTTCCCCTGTGTCATTTCACATTATTACACATAACTTAATTTCTGAACTTATTTGTTTTGGTTTCGTTGTATGTATGGATTGCTTGGGTTGTTACCAACATCTGGTGAAGATTTCATGTCAATAGCACCTTTGGAAATATATTTACTGAGAAAAATGGTGACGTGTTCAATACTTATTTCACCCGCTGTATATGTGATGTATATAAAGCACATTTCAACAAAGATTTTCACATTCAATCCTGGTTGAGGTTCATGTACTGTATGTAGGAGATGTGTCTGTATGGTATGCACAATATGAGAGATGCGTGAGAATTGGATTTCTATGCACATCTGTGTGTGGTGTATGGGGGTATTGGTGATTAGTAACTGGTAGATGTGTGTGTTGTGTATGTGTGTGCCTGGAAAGCGCAATCCCACTATTAACTGTTTGGAGGACAAGGGTTAAGTAGTGGATGTATTTTAATCAGAACTCTGCTTGGATACCAGATGGTGGATTCTTCCTGTAGATTAGAGAGCCTCTCTCACACACACACACACACACACACACACACACACACACACACACACACACACACACACACACACACACACACACACACACACACACACACACACACACACACACACACACACACACACACACACACACACACACACACACACAGAGACAGACAGACAGACAGACAGATGAACACACACACAGACAGACAGACAGACAGGCGAACACACACACAGACAGACAGACAGGCGAACACACACACAGACAGACAGACAGACAGGCGAACACACACACAGACAGACAGACAGGCGAACACACACACAGACGAACACACACACACACACACACACACAGACGAACACACACACACACAGACGAACACACAGACGAACACACACACACACAGACGAACACACAGACACACACACACACACACACACACACACACACACACACACACAGACAGACAGACAGACAGACAGACAGACAGACAGACAGGCGAACACACACACAGACGAACACACACACACACACACACACACACACACACACACACACACACACACAGACGAACACACACACACACAGACGAACACACAGACACACACATACACACACACACACACAAACACACACACACACACACACACACACACACTGAACTAAACAGTGTTCTTGTTGAACATTTACACCCTTATGATTGGATGCATTTCTGTTTTCATCGTTCATGCCTTTTCAACTAAGATGAGTCACATTCATGAGAAATACTACTGTAAATGCTAGTTCAAACTAGTGTGTGAATGTACAATATTCTTGTGAATGTAAAGTGTGTGTGTGTCATCTAGCGCGGACTGAGAGGGTGATTTGTGTGTGTGTCAACCAGATGAAAGGCGTGTTCACTCAGGGAACAGAGGCAGTGACTCACACTTTCTGTTTTTCTCACCGATGTGTACTTGCCCTATACACACAGACACACACACACACACACACACACACACAACACACACACACACACACACACACACACACACACACACACACACACACACACACACACACACACAGACAGAGACAGACAGACAGACAGACAGACAGACAGACAGACAGACAGACAGACAGACAGACAGACAGACAGACAGACAGACAGACAGACAGACACACAGACACACAGACACACACACACAGACAGACACAGACACACACACACACACAGAAAAACACACACACAGACACACACACACACACACACACACACAGACGAACAGACACACACACACACACACAGACGATCACACACACAGACACACACAGACACACAGAAACACACGTACACACCACTGAACACTCTCCATTGTCTGTTTCCTTTAGACAAAAGCAGCACCCAGTATTCTAGGAATATCAATACTAAGTGAAGGTAATGGTTAGAACGTGAGCTGTTTCCACCAAACTAACACCTGTGTGTGTGTGTGTGTGTGTGAGTTTTTTCTCTGTTTGTTTGTTTGTCTCTGTGTGTGTGTGTGTGTGTGTGTGTGTGTGTGTGTGTGCGTGCGTGCGTGCGTGTGTCTGTGTGCGTGTGTGTTTCTACACACAGTGTGTCTGTACATTTTTGCATGTGTTAATACTGTATGCAGAATAGATGATTTGCAGCATGTGCCTAGAGTTGAGTGGGATAATAGATTACTTTCAGAAGCGTCACTTCTGCATGATGTTACATGTTAGGAAATCACACCCGTACACTGGCGTCCGACCACAACTTTCAAAAGCTAGGGCAGCTTGTTTAAATATAAGTTATCATCTGCAAAAGGAGGTTTATTAAGCTTCACATTGCAAAGTGCTTTGTAACCACAGTGGTTGTGTCCATTTGTTTCCATTCAGTCATCTGTGGTCCCCTCTTTCTCTGAAGGCAAAGAAAGAAAAAGAAGAACACAGAAACAGAACAAGAGAGAGAGACGTGGTAACTTGGTGTAGTTCTTTAGCTAAGAGAACTAATCCTAGAGGCAAGGTTTAATGTCCTTGTCCAAGAGATTCTACTCTCCTCATCCCTCTTTCTCTCTCCCCCTGCCTCTTCCATCTCCTTCGTACCCTTCCGCGCCCTCTCTCCGTCCCCTTGCTCTCTCTCCCCTCTCTCTGCTAGCCCGTGCTAATGCTAGCCCCTCCAGAGAGGCTGATGGACGGCTGATGGATGCCTGCTAGAGGAGTCTTCTCCTCAGCCGCCTGACCAACAGAAGGCCCTTTCCCTCCTAATAGCCCATTAGGTCCGCCAGTGTCCTCGACTCCTCGGCAGATCCTCTCCAGGGTGCGTTAAAGATGCCCCACCCCCCCACCACCCTTTTTGATGGGGCTGTTCTTGAGTTTTGGAGGGATCCCCTTGCTCCTTTGGGGAGACATGCCTGCTGCCGCTACTCCATATGGAGTATCTACTTACAATATGTTCTAAAGGCATGGGGCTTCTGGGAGGAGGGGGGGTTAGGATCGTGCAGAGGGATTGATAAACAGGCAGACACACACACACACACACACACACACACACACAGAAGATGGCCTCAAGCTACTCTCCTCCTAGTGAGGCCTGGTGTGGCTTCTCGTCTGGACTAGGAATGCATCGAGGGGCCGCTGAGTAATTTGTAAACATGGCTGAAACATAATCAAGTGGTTTTAGTGGAGGGGTGTGGAGAGGAGTCTGACAGAGTAAGCACAGTCCTTCTGGGTCCACAGAACTGTGTGTCTGCGTGTGTGCATGCTATATCAGCGTGTGTGTGTCTCTGCGTGTGTGCACCAATGGAGAGGCCAAGATAACTACTATCCCTCTCCCTTTGGTTTCTGTATATTACATCTGAACCACCTATAATCAATATGAATGGAAGACAGGGTGAAGCTATCTTCATATTGATTTCACCTGAGTTTTGGTTTCTGTGTGTAGATTGGTCTGGCTGGCAGGCATCCATCATGGTTGGGTTGTCCAGTCTGGTCTGCACTGGGGAGACAGGTTGGCCACCATGTGCTGGTTGTACAGTAGAGACTGGTTGAGGCTGGGAGGGAGGGGAGCAGCTTGACTCCTGTTCTGTTGTCTATCAGGTGGAAGTGTGAGCTGTCGGAGTGTTGAGGTTATGTGTGGGTGGGTTGGTGTTGGTGTTAGTGTGTTCACACATGCATGTTTTTGTGTGTGTGCATGTGTCTATCTGTATGTGTGTTTTGGATTGGGGGGCTTAATTTGACTGTGTGCCCAGTGGGGTGGTCTTGCTTGGCAGGAGTGCCCCCCCCGCCCCTCTACTTCCTGCCCGACCAGCCTGTGTCCTGTCAGTGTGGTCAACTTGGCACAGGCACCCCTCCCTGGCCATACGGAGCAAATCCATGTTTGTCCATGTAAGTCTAGACACACACACACACACACACACACACACACACAGAATATGCTCCTTTGTCCAGCAAGTCTTTCTCTTACCACCACTGCTACACCAACGTGACCCACATCCATCATAGTTCTTATTCCTAAAAGCACAGTCACTCAATACAACACTTACAGACTGGTCAGCCTGGAATGGATGGAGACGTATTGTTATTGGTACAGTTTTGAAGTGTTGAGAAGAAATCAGTGTTGACATCTACAATGCATCTAAAAGTGCAATATGGTTATTTATTGAGCAAGGTGACCAATAAATAACACATGGCTGTCTCCATCTTTTCCCTGAATCTTGACCTTAATTTATTTGGTGTGCTTGTAATGTGGCATCTCAAGGGGGCCATTGGAGTTTTGGGGCTATAGGCTCTCTGTCCTGTCAAGATGAACATCTGTCCACTGACCTGAAGCTGACCTGCTCTGTTTAGGATAATTGCTCCATTGAGTGGCTGATTGTCAACATGCCCGACCTCGTATGCAGTTGGAACATCACAGAAGCAGTTTTTTTCCCCAAAAAACCTGACCGTCCAGGGTTCACAGTCTTAACGGTTACTTTACCTATCCTTACCTATTATACACAATTGTCCTTTTCTTACGTGCTTGTCCTAGAAAAGTAACGCCCTTTGCCAATGGAGTGGTTATGATAATCTTACCACTATGTGGAATCGTGACATTTAAAACTCAGGGTGACATTTTCTGTCCATTAGATGGTCATCTCTAACCAATCAGAGTATCAAAGCCAATGACGCATTTTCTAACTGCCACTCTACCCACGTGTGTTCTGGTTCTGGCCCAACCCGTCGTTTTCCGGGACCAATCAGAATGGTTAGAATGGGTTTGCGTTCCAGAAATCGCCAGGGAAGTACTCAGATCCAGACTCAATGGGACTGAAATGAAAGCAGTGTGTTTGTGCTCAGCTTTGCATTGGTTGTTGTTTTCTATTTTTGAGTAGTGAAACCCATCTGTCCATCAGATACTCAGCAAGGTCCAAACAGTGTGTGTGTGTGTGTGTAATTTGTATGTGTTTGTTTCAGTTTAGCTGCAGATAATGGTTTTTCTCTTGAAAGGCTGTTGTCTGCTCTAAAAATGTTGTGTTGAGCCTCTCTACAGTTCACTTTGTCCCATCCCCTCTCTCTCTCTCTCTCTCTCTCTCTCTCTCTCTCTCTCTCTCTCTCTTTCTCCCTCTCTCTCTCTCTCTCTCTCTTTCTCCCTCTCTCTCTCTCTCTCTCTCTCTCTTCTCTTCATCTTGCTCTCTTTCACTCAATTCAATTCAATTCAATTCACTTTATTGGCATGACGCAACAATGTACATATTGCCAAAGTATCATACATCAATATATATATATTTTTTTATATATTTATATATATATTTTTTTTCTATTTTATATATATATATATACATACATATACACACGCACATACATATATATACACATATATACATACATTCATACACACATATATATATATATATTTTTAAAAAAAAATATAATTACATCAAAGAACAAATAACAACAGGAAAAAATAAAATAAATGCATTAAATATGTCAGGCACTGTCCCTCAACTTGTGGCAGGCAGCAACATAGCATGCTGCCAGCACACAGCTGGTCATGTCTTCCCCCAAAAGGATCGGCAGCCTTTCTATGTCAGAGAGGTCCTCAAAGCCCCGGACTACTTGTTCAAATTTGGGGAAGTGACTCTCTCTGATGGTTTTATATTTTTGACATTTGGTCAGGAAATGCAGCTCTGTCTCTGGTTCCGCTGTGGTGCAGTGGTTGCACAGCCTTTCCTCTACAGGGAGCCAGGTTTTCCTGTGTCTACCCTTCTCAATAGCAAGGCTGTGCTCGCTGAGCCTGTACTTTGTCAAGGTTTTCCTGAGGTTTTGATCAGTCACCATGGTCAGATAGTTTGCCATGGTGTACTGTCGATTTAGGGCCAAATAGCACTGCATTTTGCTTTGTGCTTGTGTTTGTGTTTTCCAATAGGTAATGTAGTTTTGTTTTAGATGTTTTGTAATTTGGTTAATTCTTATTGATTGGATGTTCTGGTCCTGAGGCTTCAGTGTGTTAGTGGAACAAGTTTGTGAACTCAGCCCCTGGACCAGTTGGATGAAGGGACTCTTATCTTTGCTCAACTCTTGGTATTGCAGGGCTTGGTAATGATATGAGAGGGGGTCACTGTGTTTTAGGTGTTTCCAAAACTTAATTGCTCTTTTTTGAGTTTTTAATATTAGTGGATATCGGCCTAATTCTGCCCTGCATGCATTGTTTGTAGTTTTCCTCTGGACATGTAGGAGAATCTTACAAAGTTCCGCGTGCAAGGTCTCAATGGGATGTTTGTCCCAGTGGGTAAAATCTTGTTTTGTAAGTGGACCCCACACCTCGCTGCCATAGAGTGCGATTGGTTCAATCACACATTTAATTAGTTTTTGCCAAATTGTAATAGGTATTTCAATTTGGATTTGTTTTTTAATGGCGTAGAATGCCCTGCGTGCTTTGTCTCTCAGTTCATTCACTGCATTATTTAGGTGTCCAGTCGAACTTATTTTTAAACCTAAATAGTTGTATTGTGTGCAATACTCTATATGTTTTGCACCAATTGAGAACTTTGGTTTTATTCCCTGGGATCTGGAATTTGTCTGGAAAATCATTATTTTGGTCTTTTTGGGGTTTACTGTCAGGGCCCAGGTCTGACAGTACTGCTCTAGCAGGTCCAAGCTCTGCTGTAGACCATGTGCTGTGGGTGAAAGCAGGCACAGGTCATCTGCAAAGAGCAGGCATCTAACTTCCGAATTGTGGAGACTAACACCAGGGGCTGAGGACTTCTCTAGAATATTGGCCAATTCATTGATGTAAATGTTAAATAGCACAGGGCTGAGATTGCAACCCTGGCGCAGGCCCCGCCCCTGGTTAAATGATTCAGTTTGTTTCTTGCCAATTTTTATGCTACACATGTTGCCTGTATACATTGATTTTATAATGTCATATGTTTTACCCCCTACACCACTTTCAATGACTTTGTAGAACAGTCCTGTATGCCAGATAGAATCAAATGCTTTTTGGAAGTCAATAAAGCAAGCATAGAGTTTTGTCTTATTTTTGTGGACGTGTTTATCTATTAGGGTGTGTAGGGTGTAAATATGATCTGTTGTTCTATGTTTTGGTATAAATCCAATTTGGCTTTTACTCAGGATATTGTGCTTATTAAGGAAGTTTAGGACTCTTACATTTATAATACTACAGAAAACCTTCCCCAGGTTACTGTTCACACAAATCCCTCTGTAATTGTTAGGGTCAGATTTGTCTCCGTTTTTAAAGATTGGTGTTATGAGTCCTTGGTTCCAGATGTCAGGGAAGTAACCTACACTCAGGATCAAGTTAAACAATTTTAATATAGCTAATTGATATTTTTCACTAGTGAATTTGAGCATCTCATTTAGGATCCCATCAGGTCCGCATGCTTTTTTTGATTTGAGGGCTTGAAGTTTTTTAAGGAGCTCCTGCTCAGTAATTGGGGAGTCTAAAGGATTTTGGTAGTCCTTTATAGATTTTTCCAGTTTGTTTAACTTTTCATAAATTTGGCACTGTTCAGTATTATCCTGAGTGTCAACAGTGTTGTAGAGTGCTTTAAAGTGATTTGTCCAAATGTCACCATTTTGTATGGCTAATTCCTGTTGTTTGGGTTTGTTTAGGTTTTTCCAATTTTGCCAGAAGTTGTTTTTATTTATGGACTCCTCAATTAGTGTCAATTGCTTTCTGTTGTACTGGGATTTCTTGATTCTGAGTGTACGTTTATATGATTTTAATGTCTCACAGTACTGAAGGCGTAGTTCTCTGTTGTTTGGGTCTCTGTGTTTTTGGTTCGATAGTGTTCTAAGTTTTTTCCTAATGTTTTTACAATCTGTATCAAACCATTTGTCTTCTGTATTTCTGTTTGGTTTGTTTGATCCTAGCTTTAATTGTGCTGTTTTTGCTGTTTGCCTAAATATATAATTTATGTTATTTACAGCTAGATTGACACCTTCTTTACTGTGAGCGTACATTGTATCCAGAAAGTTGTTTAGGGTTGATTGGATTTTTTGGTTACTGATTGCTTTCTGGTATTCCTCTGTGCTGTTTTGAGCCCATCTGTATGAATGTTTGATGTTGTACAGCTTATTGGGCTGTGAATTTGTGGTTGCTTCTATGTCTGATCTTTTGAGGAACAGGGTAATTTGGCTGTGATCAGACAGAGGTGTTAGTGGCTTAACAGTGAATGAGCTGAGAGAGAAAGGGTCCATATCTGTTATCATGTAGTCTACTGTGCTTTGGCCAAGAGGAGAGCAATAGGTGAATCTTCCTAAAGAGTCCCCCTGTAACCTACCATTGACAAAGTACAGACCCAGGCTTCGACAGAGCTGCAATAGGTCTTTTCCATTCTTGTTGACGATGCTGTCACTGTTGTTCCTGTAGGAAAGGTTAAAGGGATTAGAGACAGCTTGGCCTGTGATATAGCTGTCCCCTCGTGTGCTCATTTGGTCAGGTAGTGTTCCTGTGCGTGCATTTGTGTCCCCACAGATGAGCACATTTCCCTGGGCCTGGAAGTGGCTCGTCTCTTCCTCAAGGGTGGAGAATATTTCTTCTGAGAAATAGGGGGATTCTGAGGGGGGGATATATATTGCACACAGGAACAAGTTTTTTCCAGTCAGTGTAAGTTCTTTTTTTAGTCTAAGCCAAATGTGATATTTGCCAATTTTTTGGGGGTCAATTAGGTTTTGTAGTTGGGATTTGTACCATATAATCATTCCTCCAGAATCTCTGCCTCTATTGACAGAGATGTGTTTTTGGGATGGTAAAATTATTTCTCTGTAGCCTGTGGGACAGTGCGTGACTACATCTGCCTTACACCATGTCTCCTGCAGAATAATGATATCATCATCTTTTATGTTTTTGTTGAACTCCAGGGCCAGACTCTTCAGTCCTAAGGCTGTCGAGTTTAGGCCCTGGATGTTCCACATGCTAATTGTTAGTGGTCTCATTGCAAAAAGTATGAATATTAAGAATGACTATTACAAGAGAACAACTATATTTCTAAGACTAACTAGGTTACTAAGGGTGAGACAATACAGAACATTCCTCAGATGATATTGTTTCTCCAAAGTGTCATGTAGGTATTTATATATGTACGTGTGAGTGTGTCTGTTCATATCCTCCACTGTGTAAGATAATGTATGTGTGAGTGTTTGGGTGAGTTTGAGTTATTGATTGTGTCTGTTAATGTGTGTGTGCGGGAGTGAGTGTGGATGGGTCGGTGTGTGTGTGTGTGTGTTTGTGAATGGGTCAGTGTGAGTGTGTGAGTGTGTGTGTGGATGGGTCAGTGTGAGTGTCTATATCTGGTTAGTGTGAGTGACGATGGGTCAGTGTCAATGTGAGTGTGAGTGTGTGGTTGTGTCAGTGTGAGTGTGAGTGTGTGGTTGTGTCAGTGTGAGTGTTTTTACTGTAGTTTAGTGTAGATGTAGTGGAGGAGCTGTTTGATCTCACTCAGTCCCACAGAGTTATCTGGTCCGGTGAGAGCCTCCGAATAGCTGCGCCGGTTCTGTTGCGGTGCCACCTGAGAAGAAGGGGGGGCAAGACTGGGTCGTGGTGCTGACTCTGTTGTCTGGTAGTGGTGGTGCTCTGGTGTGGGGTAGTATATTGGCCCTGGTCCATTCTGGCGGCTTCGTTGGGGGGAGCGGTGATCTGGTGGTGGGTGGGTCTTGTAGGTTGTGCTGGGTCTCGGTTGGTGTCGAGGGTGCCTGTGGCTTGTTGGTGGCTTGTTGGTTCACTCTCTCTCTCTCTCTCGCTCTCTGTCTCTCTCTCTCTCTCTCTCTCTCTCTCTCTCTCTCTCTCTCTCTCTCTCTTTTCTCCATTTCTCTCTTCTCTCCATCTTGCTCTCTTTCTCTCTCTCTCTCTCTCTCTCTCTCTCTCTCTCTCTCTCTCTGTCTCTCCCTCCCTCCCTCCCTCCCTCCCTCCCTCCCTCCCTCCCTCCCTCCCTCCCTCCCTCCCTCCTCTTTCAGAAGGCCTTCTGTTTGATATTTCATTAAGGAAAGAGAGAGGTTGAGTGTGAGGCTTCCTGAGGACACCCCAGTATCTCTGGTCTGTGTTTACTCTGGTTGCCGTGGAGAAGATTATGTGCTCTCAGCGGGCTGTAGTGTCGCCACCTGCCCCCTCACGGCCCTTTCTTCCTCCCCTGGCTGTCAAGGGTCAAGGTTCAAATGCACTTAATGAAAAGAAAACGCATCCTCCTCCCTGCTGCCTTGCTTCCCCTCATGGCACACACGTATCTCTCTCTCTCTCTTTCTCTCTCTCGCTCTGCCTTTTTCTCCCTCCCTCTTTGCCATTTTGGTCACATAAGGTGTAGTTGTTACAAACTCTTACAAAAACGGAGTGGAAGGCATTGGAGGGACAGAAGTGCAGTTAGATTACAATTAGGAGCTTCTCTGGGAGGAGTGTTTGTCTGTGTGTGTCCGCGTGTGTGTGTGTGTGTGTGTGAGAGAGACAGACGGGCCAGTCCTCCTCCGGCCCATCAGGCTTTGGTGTCATCTTTCTGCCATCTGCCACTGCCACCCCACTAACACACACACACACACACACAAATGCTACCCATCGACAATTCTTACATCTCTGCCATCCAATGATGTCTAATCCGTCTCTGTAACAACACTGCATTAGGACTTATATTTGCAGCAGACAAACACACACACGCATGCACACGCACACGTACACACGCAATAAGATGCATCTTTTTGCAGTGAGAGTTTGTCACTTGAACATCTTGAGTACTGTAAAGTAGTGTATCATGTCACGTGTGTGTTTGTGTGCTTCCTGGTTTGCCCGTGTCCCCTGGCGTTGGCTGCTGGTTAGTGATGCGTGATGCGTCCCCTCTCTGCTCTCTTGGCTAATTAAAATGCCATTATGGCATCGCAGGCATCAGGGCCCGTCTGCTCCACCAGGCCCTCCAAAAATAGCCCTGCCAACACACACACACGCATACATGTGCATGGATACACACATACACAGACAGACAGACAGACAGACAGACAGACAGACAGACAGACAGACAGACAGACAGACAGACAGACAGACAGACAGACAGACAGACAGACAGACAGACAGACAGACAGATAGATAGATAGATAGATAGATAGACAGACAGACAGACAGACAGACAGACAGATAGACACCCCAGCCCTTTGTAGTCTCTCCTCTTTCTATTTACTTTCATCTTCCTACCATCCTTGTTTTTCAGCAGAGGGGAAGCAACGTAGTTGTGTGGAGGAGAGGGTGTGTTTGTGTGGAGGAGGGGGTGTGTTTGTGTGGAGGAGAGGGTGTGTTTATGTGGAGGAGGGGGTGTGTTTGTGTGGAGGAGAGGGTGTGTTTGTGTGGAGGAGAGGGTGTGTTTGTGTGGAGGAGAGGGTGTGTTTGTGTGGAGGAGAGGGTGTGTTTTGTGTGGAGGAGAGGGTGTGTTTGTGTGGAGGAGAGGGTGTGTTTGTGTGGAGGAGAGGGTGTGTTTTGTGTGGAGGAGAGGGTGTGTTTGTGTTGAGGAGGGGGTGTGTTTTGTGTGGAGGAGAGGGTGTGTTTGTGTTGAGGAGAGGGTGTGTTTGTGTGGAGGAGGGGGTGTGTTTTGTGTGGAGGAGAGGGTGTGTTTGTGTTGAGGAGAGGGTGTGTTTGTGTGGAGGAGAGGGTGTGTTTATGTGGAGGAGAGGGTGTGTTTATGTGGAGGAGAGGGTGTGTTTGTGTGGAGGAGAGGGTGTGTTTGTGTGGAGGAGAGGGTGTGTTTATGTGGAGGAGGGGGTGTGTTTGTGTGGAGGAGAGGGTGTGTTTGTGTGGAGGAGAGGGTGTGTTTTGTGTGGAGGAGAGGGTGTGTTTTGTGTGGAGGAGAGGGTGTGTTTGTGTGGAGGAGAGGGTGTGTTTGTGTGGAGGAGGGGGTGTGTTTGTGTGGAGGAGAGGGTGTGTTTGTGTGGAGGAGAGGGTGTGTTTGTGTGGAGGAGAGGGTGTGTTTGTGTGGAGGAGAGGGTGTGTTTATGTGTGGAGGAGAGGGTGTGTTTATGTGTGGAGGAGAGGGTGTGTTTTATGTGGAGGAGAGGGTGTGTTTATGTGTGGAGGAGAGGGTGTGTTTTGTGTGGAGGAGAGGGTGTGTTTTGTGTGGAGGAGAGGGTGTGTTTGTGTGGAGGAGAGGGTGTGTTTATGTGGAGGAGGGGGTGTGTTTGTGTGGAGGAGAGGGTGTGTTTGTGTGGAGGAGAGGGTGTGTTTATGTGTGGAGGAGAGGGTGTGTTTATGTGTGGAGGAGAGGGTGTGTTTTGTGTGGAGGAGAGGGTGTGTTTGTGTGTCTATTTGTCTGAGCGAGTATATGCATGTGTGTGGGTGTGCTCGAAGGGGTGTGTGGGTGAGTTTGGAGATGAGTGTGTGAGAAGGATGTGTGTGTATTAGTAAGTTAATGTGTGTATCAGCTAGTGTGAGTGTGTGAGATATGAATGTTTAATCCCCCCTTCCTCGTCCTCCATCATGTATTAATCATGACCACAGTCTGGATGGGCTGAAAATAGCGCCGTGCAACCCAGAAAAACAAAGCTGTGTGTGTGTGTGTGTGTGTGTGTGTGTGTGTGTGTGTGTGTGTGTGTGTGTGTGTGTGTGTGTGTGTGTACCTACTCTGCTTGTGCATTGTCCAGCCATTATAGCCAATCTCCCACAGCGGCTCTGTTATCTGCATGGTGAGAAGGCTCTGCTCACATCTCAGTACAGGAGTGTCTGTTACAGGCCCGTGCGTGTGCTTGTACGGGGGTGTATATATTGTTTATTTGTAGTCACTCTGTTCGCACATTTTTTTGTGCTTTTTTTAAGCAATAGTAAAGTGTTGAAAAGGAAGACGGTGAGTGAGCCGGATTCGGAGCCATCCTGACTCTGTGTGCCGGGGTCTGTGGCTGTAACCGCTGGACTACACAGGCCACGTGTGTGTTTGTTTGTTTGTGTGTCTGTGTACACATAGACATTTCTAAATGTCATAAGCTGATATATACTGTAGACGCTTCACCACGGGGACAAGAGAATCACACCAGATGTCTTCTGTATTAAACACTGTGAGAACCCCAGAGTGGTTCTGTATTTAGCCCCCTGGCTGTCTGCCTCCTGCTCAGATGGTTTTGACGGGCTAGTCAAAGCAGTAAGGCTGGATGTAGTGGTAGTGGGAGAGCGAGGAGAGAGAGAGATGGTGAGATACAGAAGGAGGAGAGTTTCCTTCTTAACGATAGACTAGTACGTCCGGAAATAGACTGCTTTTCGGACAGCCCGTGCTTTGACGTCACACGTCCCTTCACAGACGAGCCCAATCTGGGAGGAATTGCACTTTCAGGTCGATTTAGAATGACTTACCCATCATTACCGACGGACGGACGGA
>CM042407.1:3870984-3890984 GCA_023634145.1 Thymallus thymallus | reverse complement strand
AACAGGAGGAAGAGGGATGGGCGTAACAGTAGGAAGAGGGATGGGTGTAACAGGAGGAAGAGGGATGGGTGTAACAGGAGGAAGAGGGATGGTGTAACAGGAGGAAGAGGGATGGGTGTAACAGGAGGAAGAGGGATGGGCGTAACAGTAGGAAGAGGGATGGGTGTAACAAGAGGAAGAGGGATGGGTGTAACAGGAGGAAGAGGGATGGTGTAACAAGAGGTGAATACTAATAGAGTGGGAGTAACTGGGAGTGAATACTAATAGAGTGGGAGTAACTGGGAGTGAATACTAATAGAGTGGGAGTAACTGGGAGGTGAATACTAATAGTGGGAGTAACTGGGAGTGAATACTAATAGAGTGGGAGTAACTGGGAGGTGAATACTAATAGAGTGGGAGTAACTGGGAGTGAATACTAATAGAGTGGGAGTAACTGGGAGTGAATACTAATAGAGTGGGAGTAACTGGGAGTGAATACTAATAGAGTGGGAATAACTGGGAGTGAATACTAATAGAGTGGGAGTAACTGGGAGGTGAATACTAATAGAGTGGGAGTAACTGGGAGTGAATACTATTAGAGTGGGAGTAACTGGGAGTGAATACTATTAGAGTGGGAGTAACTGGGAGTGAATACTAATAGTGGGAGTAACTGGGAGTGAATACTAATAGAGTGGGAGTAACTGGGAGTGAATACTATTAGAGTGGGAGTAACTGGGAGTGAATACTAATAGTGGGAGTAACTGTGAGGTGAGAGGTATGTAATGGAGTTGGAACCCCACACCTGATGGTGTGTGTGTGTGTAGGTTTTTTAATTACTATGTGTTAGGCTTGTGTGTGTCGTGTGTGTTTGTGTGGAGCCGGTGTTCCACAGTCCACTAATCTCAGCCCATTCTCCCTCATCCAAAACAGCTTTCTCCCTCTCTACACAAATTAGCACCAGCCCACGCACTCACACATTGAGTGGGCTGTCAGACCAGGGTTGGCTACAGTGCGCTCTCTATCTTTCATTCTCTCTCTCTCCTAATAACCTTCTTTCTCTTGTTCTAAATCTCTCCCACTCGTGCTCTCTCTAACTAACCTTTCTCTTTCTCTCTCTATGTTCTCTCTCTCTCTCTCATAGGGAAAGGTCCAGTTGGGACAATCTTTTGTTGAGCGAGGACGTAGGTGAAGTGGAGGAGGAGAGGAGAGGGAGTGAAGGAGTGTTGAGTGGAGCAATAAGAGGAGATGAGATGGTGGATACTGTAAGTGACAGACCCTGTTTCCTCGTCACAGTCATTTCAGTGAGCTGCCTTTATTTAGCATTCTGAATTATAGATGAGTGTTTAAGTGCTGGAGAGAGAGAGAGAGTAGATGGAGAGGGAGAGAGAGCGAGAGAGGGGTGGGGGGTATGGGGGAAGAAGAGAGAGATGCGGAGGATTGGAGAGAGTTGATGGAAGGGTGAGGGAGAAAGGGAGCGAGAAAGGGAGGGAAAGGAAGAGTGGCACACTATGCAAATGAACCCTGATTCATTAGCATTTCAAAACTTGAGCATGTAAATCGGTAGAGTGCTGTGTGTGAGCCGGATCAAATTCATTCACGCTCTCGCTCCTCTCTCCCTCACCTTCCCCCTCTCACAATCCCTCTGCTCTCGCTCCTCTCTCCCTCACCTTCCCCCTCTCACAATCCCTCTGCTCTCGCTCCTCTCTCCCTCACCTTCCCCCTCTCACAATCCCTCTGCTCTCGCTCTTTCTTTCTCTCCCTCTCACAGTCCTACACTCTAACTCCCTCTGTGTCACGGATTTTCTATTCACATCTTTTATTTTACTCTCTGTCTCTCTTTCTCCCTCTCTCACGTTCCCTCTCTCTTTCGTTCCTCTTCATACCACATGCACCGACACGCTGCCACATCATGAATTCATGCTGCAAGCTGATAAACTGGCACTGAGGCTCTGGGTCCCAAATGGAACCCTGTTCCCTATATAGTGCACTACTTTTGACCCATAGGGCTCTGGTCGTAGGTAGTGCACTATATAGGGAACAGGGTGCCGTTTAGGTTCTGTCCTCTGTCTTACAGGCAGGAAAAGATGCCCATGATCTTCCTGTTTACCATTTGTCTGTTATTCTCAAAGCTGCTTCCTGGTTTGGGTTTCGGTGCGGAGTAGAGGCAGATAAATTTGACCCCTAGACACTGACCTAAGGTAAGTTTTGCATACCCCCTCCCACCCTAAAAACACCCCCAGAGCAGGCAGGATCCTCCCCCCGGGTCGGTCTGTCCTGTCTGGCACCTATACGGGTGCCCACTGGGTAGGGGCGAGGGAGGGGGTGCAGTGGGAACTAGTTGAGCCATCTGCTTGCAGTATGTCAGCAGTATGTCATCTCTATACCCCCATACAGAAAGCCGACTGTATCCTCCACTCACTGTATTATGTCGTATTGCACTGGGTAAGGGCGGTCATTTTAGTAATCTCAGTCGATGGTCATGTGTTGGTCTCATGCTTACTTAGGACCAATGTCCCATTCAGGAGGATCAAAGACGGATCTTTAACCTAATGTTTGTACTCATTACTAAAATACACATTTGACCTATTTTGACTTTATTAGTTATTGACTACCTTAGTAATGGCTCTAAGTTGGAATATGAATGTTGTGCTACCAGCATTTCCATTACAAATACAAGCTCTATGCATAAACTGCCTGAGTAGATGTCTTTGTTAGGCTTTATCTTTCCTGGCAGATGCTTACAGTGCATTCGGAAAGTATTTAGACCCCTTGACTTTTTCCATATTTTGTTATGTTACAGCCTTATTCTAAAATTTATTAAATTACTTTTCCCCTCATCAATCTACACATGATACCCCATAATGACTAAGCCAAAACAGTTTTTTAGGAATTTTTGCAAAGGTAAAAAAAAAAAACTGAAATAGACCCTTTGCTATGAGACTCTAAATTGAGCTCAGGTGCATCCTGTTTCCATTGATCATCCTTGAGATGTTTCTACAACTTGATTGGAGTTCACCTGTGGTAAATTCAATTGATTGTACGATTTGGAAAGGCACACACCTGTCTATATAAGGTCCAACAGTTGACAGTGCATGTCAGAGAAAAAACCAAGCTATGAGGTTGAAGGAATTGTCCGTAGAGCTAGGATTGTGTCGAGGCACAAATCTGGGGAAGGGTACCAAAACATTTCTGCAGCATTGAAGGTCCCCAAGAACACAGTGGTCTCCATCTCCGCCCGGGGCCTTGGTCAGGGAGGTGACCAAGAACCTGATGGTCCCTCTGACAGAGCTCCAGAGTTCCTCTGTGAAGATGAGAGAACCTTCTGGAAGGAAAACCATCTTAGCAGCATTCCACCAATCAGGCCTTTATGGTAGAGGGGCCAGACAAAGCCCCTCTTCAGTTAAAGGCTCAGTTAAAGGCCTGCTTGGAGTTTGCCAAAAGGCACCTAAAGGACTCTCAGACCATGAGAAACAAGATTCTCTGCTCTGATGAAACCAAGATTGAACTCTTCGGCCTGAATTCCAAGCGTCACGTCTGGAGGAAACCTGGCACCATCCCTACGTTGAATTATGGTGGTGGCAGCATCATGCTGTGTGGATGTGTTTCAGCGGCAGGGACTGGGAGACTAGTCAGGATCGAGGGAAAGATGAACAGAGTAAAGTAGAGAGAGATCCTTGATGAAAACCTGCTCCAGAGCGCTCAGGACCCCAGACTGGGGGCGAAGGTTCCCCTTCACACAAGACAACAACCCTAAGCACACAGCCAAGCAAACGCAGGAGTGGCTTCGGGACAAGATCTAAATGTCCTTGAGTGGCCTGGCTACAGCCCGGACTTGAACCCGATCGAACATCTCTGGAAAAAGTCAAGGGGTCTGAATACTGGTGGGATCCATGTTTAATGCTTTGCTACTATAGCACAGTGTAGCTGAGTATAAACACTATACCGTGTGTATAATGACTGGCTGTGGATTTGGCCTTGTGGAGAGAGGGAGGGAGGAAGAGAGGAGGGAAAAAGAGTGAGGGGAGAGGAAGATAGGAAGAGAACAGGCATCACGGGTCACCTTGACCCCTCCATGGGGGCCGTCTGCTACAGCAGAGCTACCGCTGGGCTAGCAGAGACCGTTACGCTCACTAGACCACGGTGCCGTTATGTGTGTATATGTGTCTACTTTGTTATGCACCATCTATGTGCATATCTTAGAAAACCAACAGATAACGAAAGTTATAGATTTCCAAACGAAACAGAGTAACTGACCTTTAGCTGATTTTAGCAGAGTCAATAAAACCACTAAGGGACCAGAGATTCCACAGAGTGATTTACGGCAGTTCATTGTCACAATGAAAGGCCACCCGCCTGCTGTACATGTGTTTGCGGATGGGGCACTGCCCCCCCCCCCCCCCTCCTCGAGCCCTGGTGCCAGCCTCCCAGATGGCCTTGACGGCTCCTTCTCTGTCCCCCCGCGTTGGCATCGGTGCCCGCTCGTGCTGCCAGGCCAAGCGGGCGGTAGCGGGGCGCCAGCTGCCTCAGTTCTGGAGAACCGTAATACACACACACGCTGTGGAAGTGGGGGCTGGTGCACACACACGTACGAGCGCACAAACACATACATTGACTGACACATCAATCGTTGCTCAAGGACTTGCCTTCTTGTCCTCTTGATGAACTGGTGGTTTTGGAGAAGTACCTTTACCTTTTAAAATAGCAGACTACTTACTGCATGTAGTGCATGTTAATGGAAGCACTCTCCTCCATCTCTCTTCCTCTAACTTCTCACTTCTTTCAAAACCTGTATCCTTTACATTTTCATCATACTAAGTAAAGTTGATCACTCACAGATAGATAGATAGATAGATAGATAGATAGATAGATAGATAGATAGATAGATAGATAGATAGATAGATAGATAGATAGATAGATAGATAGATAGATAGATAGATAGATAGATAGATAGATAGATAGATAGATAGATAGATAGATAGATAGATAGATAGATAGATACTTCATTGATCCCTGAGGGGAAATGTCTTAATCAAACGATTTGTGGGCCCTTGTATCAGAGTCTCACAGCTTCCCAGTCCATTGAGTCTGGTCCCTGAGAGAGAAGGGGAAGAGACTCGTCAGACCCACGCCCTGCCCATTAAGACGCATGTCGTTAGGCACTGGAGCCTGCTAGCTTAGCACTTATCGCTGTAGGAAGCCTGGCCCAGAGTAAAGCTGTAATGCTACACCCACTGGCCTTGTTGCTGATCAATAGACCGTATGCCGTCCATAAATCCCAATGGCCAGGGCTGCCTCACGCTCTCTCTGCTTACTCAACAGTTGTTCCAGTTGTTCAAGACAGGTTTAATCCTTACTTCTGCTATCCCTAGGAGGATGCACATGCACTACACACACTACACACACACACTACACTCACACACACACACACACACACTACACACACACACACACACACACACACACACACTACACACACTACACACACACACACACACACACACACACACACTACACACACACACACACACACTACACACACACACACACACTACACACACACTACACACACACTACACACACACACACACACACACACACACACACACACACTACACACTACACACTACACACACACACACACACACACACACACACACACACACACACACACACACACACACACACACACACACACACACACACACACACACACACTACACACACACACACACACTACACACACTACACACACTACACACACACTACACACACACTACACACACTACACACACTACACACACACACACACACACACACACACACACACACACTACACACACACACACACACACTACACACACACACACTCACTACACACACACACACACACACTACACACACACTACACACACACACACACACACTACACACACTACACACACACACACTACACACACACACACACACACACACACGCACACACACACACACACACACTACACTACACATTCTGTCTGGTAGTAAAATGTGCCTAAGTCAAGACACATTCATCAATGTTAGGCTTTAGATCAGTGTTTCCCATCTCCATTCCTTGAGTACCCCCAACAGCACACATTCATGTTGTAGCCCCCGGACAAAAACACCTGATTCATTTCATCGAGGGCTTGATGATTAGTTGACAAGTTGAGGTGGCGCTTAGTTGGGAAACACTGATTCAGATGGACCTGGGGCAGGGTACAGCATGGACAACACAAGTTTGATTTGTCAAATGAACAAGTACAAGTACTGTGAAATGCTTAACTTGCAAGCCCTGCCCAACAGTGCAGTATCCAATATTAAGTAGTATAACTATAGAAACACCAGAAATAATAAATAAGAGAGGAAGCTAAATACAGGGTCAGAACCAGCACCACATATACAATGTACAGGGATACTGGACTATTAGAGGTAGATATGAACATGTAGGCAGGGATTAGGAGGAAGTGACTGGTAGCAGGATAAATAATGATGATAATAATAATAATATAATAATAATAAGCATCATATTATAATAATGTTAATAATAATAACTATAATATTATAATAATAAACAATAATAATAACAATAATATTATTATAATAATGATAATAATAATAATAATAATATAATAATGATAATAATATAATAATGATAATAATAATAATGATAATAATAATAATGCTAATAATAATAATGATAATAATAATAATATAATAATATAATAATGATAATAATAATAATATAATACTAATAATATAATAATGATAATAATAATATTATAATAATGATAATATTAACAATAATAATAATAATAATATTATAATAAAGATAATAAAAATAGTAAACAGTATGGCAACAGAGTAAGTGGTGGTGGGGTGTTAGTGTGAGTGGATGGGTGGGTGTGTGGGTGGGTGTTAGTGTGAGTGGGTGGGTGGGTGTGTGGGTGGGTGTTAGTGTGAGTGGATGGGTGGGTGTGTGGGTGTTAGTGTGAGTGGGTGGGTGTGTGTGTTAGTGTGAGTGGGTGTGTGGGTGTGTGGGTGTTAGCATGAGCAGGTAGGGTGTGTGGGTGTTAGTGTGAGTGGGTAGGGTGTGTGTGTGTGTGTGTGTGAGTGGGTGTGTGTGTGTGTGTGTTAGTGTGAGTGGGTGTGTTTGTGGGTGTTAGTGTGAGTGGTAGGTGGGTGTTAGTGTGAGTGGTTTTGTGAGTGGTGTGTGGGTGTTAGTTTGAGTGGTGGGTGGGTGTGTGGGTGTTAGTGTGAGTGGTGAGTGGATGTTAGTGTGAGTGGTGGGTGTGTTTCAGCCTCCTTCTTCACCACTGCTGGTGTGCATCCGCACCCTGTTTCCTGTAGTCCACGGTCAGCTCCTTGGTCTTACTGACGTTGAGGGAAAGGTTTTGGAGGTCAGAGACACTACCAGGTCTCTGACCTCCGTCCTGTAGGCTGTCTCCTGTAGGCCTACCACCGTTGTGTCATTAGCTAACTTGATGATGGAGTTGGAGGTCCAGGATCCAGCTGCAGAGGGAGGTGTTCAGGCTCAGGATCCCAAGCTTAATGATGAGCTTGGAGGGCACTATGGTGTTGACATAGACCTACTCCCCATGGACTGGTGACCTCACAGAGAGACTAGGATAGAGAGGAGGAGTGTATGGAGATTGAGAAAGGGATGATAGAGAGAGAGAGAGAGAGAGAGGTAAGAGAGTAGATAGTCTTACAAAAATACATATAATGCAAAATGGAGTTACAGACAGAATGATATAACTGCAGACATGCCGTAGGGTATGCCCTCCATATAACTCAGTCTGACCTCTTTAAAAACACACACACACACAGAGGCTAGACTGAAATGCAATCTGGTGAAGGGTAAGGCAAGGAGCTGAGGCACAGACTTGTTTTGTCTTCCGAGAGAGCGGGCAATGCGCTAACCTACTTTGTCCGCCTCGGTGGCATTATCCTGAAAGCAATATCAGGTTGAGCGTTTATTGTCTTGGAGTGTGTGTGTGTGTGTGTGTGTGGTGTGTGTGTGCGCGTGCACGCGTGTTTATGTGTGTGGTGGGGGCTCCATTTTACCATGTTATAAATGTTGTATAGGGCATAGTCTGATTTAGGCACGCTGGCTGTCTGGCAGCGGTGACCGTAGCGTGTGACCTCAGAGAGTCTGCCCTGTACTATACATATGTTGAATATTTACACTTAAATGACCACTTTGCCCTTAATTAACCCTCGATTCACCACCTACCCTGTACATCACTATATAAATGTTTACATGTGTACCAGCTTGGCTACAGTTGGGATTGGGGGCTATGTGGAAAATGGGTATACATAAGACTCCTCCTCCCACCTCTAAAGGTTCTACTCTTCCTCTGAACTCGCTGTCTCTCACCTCTTAAGGCAAAGGGCTTATTTTTCTAAGCCTTTTAAAAGCCATACTGGGGTTATATATGTCAATATAGAGCTTACTGCATCAATTATAAATGAACACCATATGGTCTATAGGCCCTGTTGGGGCTTCCAGCTACCGGACACTAGACCACCGTGACCAAAGCTTTGTCCGCTGATCCGGGAAAGAGTCTCCATTATGGGGAAGCCAACCAAATGGAGCCAGAGGCTAATGGTTAATGTTAGCCTATAGCATCCTCCCTCTGAGGTGATGTCTAGCGTAAGCGCAAGCAACATTAACGTCCCGACCCCCTACTTCAGTGGCATTTTGATTAGAGTGTCTTAGACTGGCTGAGACAACACTGGTCTGGAAAGGAGGCCATTTGTGTGATTCATTTTATTGTTTCTCTCCAGTGGAGGCTGGAGGACGATCCACCTCAGTGAATATCTTAACAATCTATAGAATGAAACATTAAAAAAGTTATCCTTTTCAGATAAAACTATACTAAACATATTCACATCATCAAATAATTGATTAAAACACACTGTTTTGCAATGAAGGTCTACAGTAGCCTCAGGATCGCTTTGTTAGGGTAGCACCATGGTGTAACCCTTATTGCCACCGGGTAAACTGCTTGCTGACTACACTGTACTGCATGATTCTAGCAGGTTTACCAACGCGTTAGTTCTAGAAGTTCAAGTTGACTATGACGTGACAACGACGTAGGCTGTGTGTTAGCGGTTAGCTGTCATGATTTCAAAGTTTGGCTTGGAAATGTTTTTTCACCTGGTCACAGACAGCTGATGTGTTGTTGCACTGAAGTCCACGTAGGTGAGAGGAGGAGAGCGTGTAGATTAGTTGCGAGAAGTAATTAATTAATTATATATATATAACGAGCAAAGTGATCTTGCTGTTTTTTATCTGCGGCTGCTATGAAAGTGAACTGTTTGCGTGGGATCAGGGGTATATTCATTCTGCCAATTCTGTTGAAAAACGGTTCTTAAACGGAAGCAAACAGAACGAAACAGGGATAAACATACCTGAATTTGTCCAATAGAAACTTTAATTTGCGTCTTGATCAGCTAGATGCAGGCAAGAGTGTGCAAGGCAGTATTGAATGTGTCACTGTCTTTCACCTTGATTACTCAAAATGTGCTGTAATATAAATAAGACCATGTTCATAAAAAAAAAATTATCATCCTCCCTCATCTTAAACGAGACCGACCGCCAATGGTTCTCTCAAATGTAATTTTTTTCCTCGGAGGGTTTGGATTTGAAAATACAACGGTTGTAATGGTAGGTGTTTGAATGAGAAAGACACAGAGGAGAGCCAACCAGTGAAAGCACAGCCCCCTTCATTATTGACGCATTGTGCCAACAACATCAAAGAGCAATTCCAGACTCTGAAGTCAGGAGGACTTAGCGAGAGGTGTTAGCCAGACTAAGAGTGTCTGCCCTGAGATTGGAATGTTGGGGGTTCAATCCCTGGTCTAATCATATCAAGACTAAAAAAATGGGGCCTGATTCATTTATATTTGGTACTCAGAACTAAAGGGGCAATCAGTGGTTGCTACATACATTTTATAAATTAAGTATGTACATGTAACTGACAAAATATATGAAACAACAACATAGTATCTTAATAGGGGGTTGGACCACCACGAGCCGCCAGAACAGCTTCAATGCGCCTTGGCATATGTTCTACAAGTGTCTGCAACTCTATTGGAGGGATGCGACACCATTCTTCCACAAGAAATTCCATAATTTGGTGTCTTGTTGACGGTGGTGGAAAACGATGTCTCAGTTTCCGCTCCAGAATATCCCATAAGTGTTTAATTGGTTTGAGATCTGGTGTCTGAGACAGCCATGGCATATCTCTGAAGCTCCTGCCAAGTGTGCCCGAACAATCAACCAGGAAGTGTAGCTGCTGCTTTTGCAAAAGCTAATGGGGATCCAAATAAACAAATAAGTCACCCCTCTTTCAACGTCTCAGATCTCTTCTTCTAGCCATGGTAACCAAAATAATGGGCAAATGGACCTGCCCAGCATTTTTATACATGGTCCTGTTAATTCCACACAGATGTTAATTCCACACCTGTGTGGAAGCACCTGCTTTCAATATACTTTGTAGCCCTCATTTACTCAAGTGTTTCCTTCATTTTGGCAATTACCTGTATACCCATTGATTTATTGAATAATATAACTTATAAATGCCTTATAGGTTAGTTCAACTGTCTTACCCCATCAGAACCCAATATATAAGCTTGGTTTACCCCAATGTTTGTAAACAAGTTAAATGTAAACATGGTTAAAAGTATAATTTTGATATCATTGATGGTCAGTCCTCCATAGCTCTGTCTATGGATTTGAGAGAGGTCACATTTCTCCAGGCCCATCCTTCAAGCTTTTTACCGAAACAGAGGCGGGGTGAGACTTTGCTATTGTTTTAACTGCGGATTGCCCCTGTAGCCCTTCCAACTCACAGCCCGTGTCATCGCGTGTACGGGTTGAAAATTGCAAATTTTGTCATTGATAAGCAACTACGTTGGAACCCAGTGGCTGTACAGTAACATACTATACGTGACTTCAAGCTCAGGCTTCACAGCGCTGTATGGGTTTTGACTGACAGCCCTTATAAACTTTAGCACCGCGGGTGACGAGAAGATTGGGCTACTTTTTTAAATGTGTTGTTGTCTGAGTGAGGGAAAGGCTGTAAATCGAGTGTTGTCGTACAATCAAACCACACACTCGTGAGTCCAAATGTGTAACTTCACATTTCCATATTTGAAAAGTCTCGTCATTTACCGTATCAACGTTTATGATCGTTATGTTACAAGGTTGACATGCGTTATATACACTGGGTTATCCTGAGATTAAGCTCTGAAATTATGCCCACATTGTGATTAATAATGGAACCGTTTTGGATTGCGTAAACAACAACCGTAACAAACAAAAAACTACTAGTGTGCTTGCTTCGTTTCATCAATGGCAAAGCTTAAGAGAGCTCAAAAAAGCACCTTAAAGTTGAAGGCTCTTTCCTT
Organism: Thymallus thymallus; assembly: GCA_023634145.1. NCBI lineage: Eukaryota > Metazoa > Chordata > Actinopteri > Salmoniformes > Salmonidae > Thymallus > Thymallus thymallus. The sequence goes on along the minus strand of CM042407.1, from coordinate 3,879,572 downwards.
GAGTCAATAAAGTGCATTGAAATTACTGAGGAACTGTGTACAGTTTGGAAAGGTCTGTGTCCACTTGGGAGACACCAGTTAGACCTCTCACTCAAACACACCTCATCTTTTTTTCATAACTTGCACCTACTCCAAAATGTCAATGAATAGTCTTATTATGTTAACTGAATGTATCCAGAGTATTTTCAGATTTCCTTATTGACAAATGTTGTGAAACGTACAGTAAATGTAAAATGCACATAAAATCAACAGTGTAATGTTTGGATTCAGATTTGTGTCAGGTGAACTGTGACCTTTCCTTTGGTCTGATAATGTTCTCCTCTTTCATTTGCTACCATGGTGATGCATATGCTTTTTATAGTTCTTCTGTTAGAAATATTTACATTTGCCCCGACCCATATAGGCCCATTTCCACGAGTGTAAAGGGTAAAGGAGATGGACTTGGGTTAGGGCCAGACTAGTGTCCTGTCCAGGTAGTGTCAGGCTAATTCCTGTACATCAAAGCTGCATAAACAGGAGATAAGCTTCTTCCCTAAGGCCTGTTCTGGCTCTCACCCCCCATCTTTTTTTTTAAATTATTTATTTCACCTTTATTTAACCAGGTAGGCCAGTTGAAAACAAGTTCTCATTTACAACTGCGACCTGGCCAAGACAAAGCAAAGCAGTGCGACAAAAAACAACACAGAGTTACACATGGGACAAACAAACGTTCAGTAAATAACACAATAGAAAATATATGTACAGTGTGTGCAAATGTAGTAAGATTAAGAAGTTAAGGCAATAAATAGGCCATAGTGGCGAAATAATTGTAAATTAGCATTAACACTGGAATGATAGATGTGCAGATGATGATGTGCAAATAGAAGATACTGGGGAGCAAATGAGCATAAATAATAAATAAATATGGGGATGAGGAAGTAGGATGGACTATTTACAGATGGGCTGTGTACAGGTGCAGTGATCGTAAAGCTGCTCTGACAGCTGATGCTTAAAGTTATTGAGGGAGATGGTAGTCTCCAGCTTCAATGATTTTTGCAATTCGTTCCAGTCATTGGCAGCAGAGAACTGGATGGAATGGCGGCCAAAGGAGGTGTTGGCTTTGGGGATGACCAGTGAAATACACCTGCTGGAGCGCATGCTACGGCTGGGTGTTGCTATGGTGACCAGCGAGCTGAGATAAGGCAGGGATTTACCTAATAAAGACTTATAGATGACCTGGAGCCAGTGGGTTTGGCGACGAATATGATATATTGAGGCTCTATACAATGCCTTCGGAAAGTATTCAGACCACTTGACTTTTTCCACATTTTGTTACAATACAGCCTTTTTCTAAAATGTATTAATTAGTTTTTTCTTTCCTCATCAATCTACACACAATAACCCTAAACACGACACCCTATAATGACAAAGTAGGCCGTCATTGTGAATAAGAATTTGTTCGTAACTGACTTGCCTAGTTAAATAAATGTTAAATAAAAATAAATAAAATATAAGCTTGGCACAGCTGTATTTGGGGAGTTTCTCCCATTCTTCTCTCCAGATCTGCACAGCTTTTTTCAGGTCTCTCCAGAGAGGTCAGTTCGTGTTCATGTCCGGGCTCTGGCTGAGCCACTCAAGGACATTCAGAGACTTGTCCTGAAGCCACTCCTGCGTTGTCTTGATTGTGTGCTTAGGGTCATTGTCCTGTTGGAAGGTGAAGCTTCGCCCTAGTCTGAGCGTTCTGGAGCAGGTTTTCATCAAGGACCTCTCTGTAGTTTGAGCCGTTCATCTTTCCCTCGATCCTGACTAGTCTCCCAGTCCCTGGTGCTGAAAAACATCCCCACAGCATGATGCGGCCACCACCGCGCTCCACCGTAGGGAAGGTTTCATCAGACCAGAGAATCTTGTTTCTCATGGTCTAAGAGTCCTTTTGGTGCCTTTTGTCAAACTCCAAGTGGGCTGTCATGTGCCTTTTACTGAGGAGTGACTTCCGTTTTGCCACTCTACCATAAAGACCTGATTGGTGGAGTGCTGCTGAGATGGTTGTCCTTCTGGAAGGTTTTTCCATCTTCACAGAGGAACTCTGGAGCTCTGTCAGAGTGACCATCGGGTTCTTGGTCACCTCCCCGACCAAGGCCCTTCTCTCCAGATTGCTCAGTTTGGCTGGGTGGCCAGCTCGAGGAAGAGTCTTGGTGGTTCCAAACTTCTTACATTTAAGAATGATGGAGGCCACTGTGCACTGTGTCTTCTTGGGGACCTTCAATGCTGCAGAAATGTTTTGCGACCCTTACCCAGATCTGTGCCTCCACACAATCCTGTTCCTTCGACCTCATGGCTTGGTTTTTGCTCTGACATGCACTGTCAAATGTGGGACGTTACATAGACAGGTGTGTGCATTTCCAATCAATTGAATATACCACTGGTGGACTCCAATCAAGTTGTAGAAACATCTCAAGGAATATCAATGGGAACAGGATGCACCTGAGCTCAATTTCAAGTCTCATAGCAAAGGGTCTGTTATGTTATAAATTAGCAAACATTTCTAAAAACCTTTTTTTGCCTTGTCATTATGTGGTATTGTGTGTAAACAATTTAATCCATTTTGGAATAAAGCTGTAACGTTACAAAATGTGTAAAAAGTCAAGGGGTATTTTCCAAATGTACTGTTTAATTTACACTGAGTGTACAAAACATTGCTCTTTCCATGACATAGACTGACCAGGTGAATCCAGGTGAAAGCTGTGATCCCTTATTGATATCACTTGTAGATGAAGGGGAGGAGACAGCTTAAGGGAGGATTTTTAAGCATTGAGACATGGATTGTGAATGTGCGCCATTCAGAGGGTAAATGGGCAAGACAAAATATTGAAGTGTCTTTGAACAGGGTATGGTGGTAGATTCCAGGCACATCGGTTTGTGTCAAGAACTGCAACGTTGCTGGGTTTTTCATGCTCAACAGTTTCCCGTGTGTATGAAGAATGGTCCACCACCCAAAGGACATCCAGCCAACTTGATACAACTGTGGGAAGCATTGGAGTCAACATGGGCCAGCAACCCTGTGAGACGCTTTCAATACCTTGTAGAGTCCATGCCCCGACGCATTGCAAAAAGGGGGGTGCAACTCAACATTAGTAAGGTGTCCTTAATGTTTTGTACACTCAATGTATATATATAATTTTATATGCCTCTACTCGGATAGTGCTAGTGATACTAGCTTTAGGGTCGTGGTTCTGATCCACATGATTTAAAGGGTGCTGGACTGGGCTAGCGAGCTAGCATATCTAACGGCTAATGGCCCCCTCTCTCTGCAACCCCTCTTGAGTAAGCTAGCAGGGCATTACTATTGACTACGCTAGCAGGGCATTACTATTGAGTACGCTAGCAGGGCATTACTATTGAGTACGCTAGCAGGGCATTACTATTGAGTACGCTAGCAGGGCATTACTATTGAGTACGCTAGCAGGGCATGACCATTGAGTACGCTAGCAGGGCATGACCATTGAGTACGCTAGCAGGGCATGACCATTGAGTACGCTAGCAGGGCTCGTCAATATGAGTTGAGCTTGTCAATATGAGTTGAGCTCGTCAATATGAGTTGAGCTCGTCAATAGGAGTTTGAGCCTGTCAATATGAGTTGAGCTCGTCAATATGAGTTGAGCTCGTCAATATGAGTTTGAGCTTGTCAATATGAGTTGAGCTCGTCAATATGAGTTTAGCTCGTCAATATGAGTTGAGCTCGTCAATGCGCCTCAAAACTCAGACCGGCCGATGGTTTATAGAAGTTGATTTGTTGTTGGTGTGTTGGTTTATTTCATTATAATGGGTTAGGGGGCACAGTGCTTGTAAGCAGAGCAAAGTCAGGCAATTACTGCATATTTGATTGTTATTCCTAGAATCCACAGGAGGCTGCTGAGGGGAGGACGGCTGATGATAATGGCTGGTTCCACTCATTCCGCTCCAGCCCGTCCTCTCCAACCTCCCGTGCTAGAATTTGTCTATGTGTGCGAAAGTGTTTGTGTGTTAAGGTGTGTGTGTGTTTGTGTCTGCTTGTGCGTGTCCGTGTTTGTTTTTGTTTTTGTCTGTGTCTGTGTCTGCTTGTGCATGTGTCCGGGTTTGTGCATTTGTGTGTTTGTGTGTGCGTAGAAGCCCAATTGTGTGTCTGAACGTCCTTTGTCTCTGTGAGGCCTCGTGCGCTGAGAAGAAACGGCCATTCATGGCTGCAATTAGATGCTGGGGATAAACTAACAAGCTAACAAACACTGCATCAACTTTGTTTTCAGGAATATGATAATTGCTCCTCCTTTCTATCAAAGAGCCTCTGGCCGGCTCCCAGAAACACTAGCAAAGGGAAGACCTTCAGTATCCAACAGTGTCTCTCTCTCGCACGCATGCATGATAGAAACACACACAGACTGAACCAAACCCCTCTGTCAGTTTCCAAACACTCTCTCTCTCTGAAAGGCACTGCTAGCTAGTAGCTAACACTATACCTAATTACTCAAACATTTAATTTAAAGTTTGCTCAGACGCTGTGGCATTAGTCAAAGGGGCGGCCATATCTCCCTCCGGCACCGGCCCTCTCGATGTAGCGTGTTTCACCATAATGACCGGATTGTATGTCTGTCTCGGGCTCCTGTAGAAAGGGCTAACGTGACTTGGCTAATGTAGAGAGATGGGGAGAGAGAATGAAAGAGAGAGAGAGTGAGGGAGACAAGGTATTATAAATAACATAAATCAATAATAAATGAAGGTGTATTTGGAGTCAGGCTTGTGTCCCAAGGGGAAAAGAAGGAAAAAATCCCCATCCTCTTGTAGCAGAGGGAGGGGTAAAAGTCTCTCTCTGTTGGAGTCGGCGTTGACGTTTTCCACCCGAGCGCTGCTTCTTGTTTTGGAGCGGACTCCCGACACATTACTTATTCATCAGCCTCATCTGCCCGCCTGTCACGCGGATTCCTACACACACGCACACTGCATCATTACGGTGGATGCATTATTTACCGCACACACATAGCACACTGTTCTGACAGGTGTTTAGACGGCTCCCACATGCCCAGCAGACGGAGAACACAAACACAAAAACACCTCAGAGAAGGAGAGAAAAGTTAACAAACATACCTCACTGTCGCTCTACTCTTCCTCCATAATAATGGAATGGAATTTGGAAGGGCGCTGGCTCTTGAATACGACTAATCATCTCCATACCTTCCATGCCTAGGGAAGTTGACTAATCATCTCCATACCTTCCATGCCTAGGGAAGTTGACTAATCATCTCCATACCTTCCATGCCTAGGGAAGTTGACTAATCATCTCCATACCTTCCATGCCTAGGGAAGTTGACTAATCTTCTCCATACCTTCCATGCCTAGGGAAGTTGACTAATCTTCTCCATACCTTCCATGCCTAGGGAAGTTGACTAATCTTCTCCATACCTTCCATGCCTAGGGAAGTTGACTAATCATCTCCATACCTTCCATGCCTAGGGAAGTTGACTAATCTTCTCCATACCTTCCATGCCTAGGGAAGTTGACTAATCTTCTCCATACCTTCCATGCCTAGGGAAGTTGACTAAACATCTCCATACCTTCCATGTCTAGGGAAGTTGACTAATCTTCTCCATACCTTCCATGCCTAGGGAAGTTGACTAATCAACTCCATACCTTCCATGCCTAGGGAAGTTGATTTTTTTTTTTCTCCCCAATTTCGATCTTGTCTCATCGCTGCAACTCCCCAATGGGCTCGGGAGGTGAAAGTCAAGTAATGTGTCCTCCGAAATATGACCCGCCAAAACGTGCTTCTTAACACCCGCCCACATAACCCGGAAGCCAGCCGCACAAATGTGTCGGAGGAAACACTGTTCACCTGACAACCAAAGTCAGTTGATGAGCCAAGTAAAGCCCCTCCCGGCCAAACCCTCCCCTAACCCGGACAATGCTGGGCCAATTGTGCGCCGCCCGATGGGACTCACGATCACGGCCGGTTGTGATACAGTCCGGGATCGAACCCGGGTCTGTAGTGACACCTTTAGTTCCTTAGACCGCTACGCCCCTCGGGAGCCCAACAATGGTGTTTTTTTATGTGGACTTCCACCTAGGCATGCAAGCATGGTTATCTATACAGTCGTGGCCAAAAGTTTTGAGAATGACACAAGTATTGGTCTCCACAAAGTTTGCTGCTTCAGTGTTCTTAGATCTTTATGTCAGTAGTTACTATGGTACACTGAAGTGTATAATTACAAGCATTCCATAAATGTCAAAGGCTTTCATTGACAATGACATTCAGTTTATGCAAAGAGTCAATATTTGCAGTGTTGACCCTTCTTTTTCAAGACCTCTGCAATCCGCCCTGGCATGCTGTCAATTAACTTCTGGGCCACATCCTGACTGATGGCAGGCCATTCTTGCATAATCAATGCTTGGAGTTTGTCAGAAGTTGTGGGTTTTTATTTGTCCACCCGCCTCTTGAGGATCGACCACAAGTTCTCAATGAGATTAAGGTCTGGGGAGTTTCCTGGCCATGGACCCAAAATGTCAATGTTTTGTTCTCCGAGCCACTTAGTTATCACTTTTGCCTTATGGCAAGGTGCTCCATCATGCTGGAAAAGGCATTGGTCGTCACCAAACTGTTCTTGGATGGTTGGGAGATGTTGTTCTCGGAGGATGTGTTGGTACCATTCTTTATTCATGGCTGTGTTCTTAGGCAAAATTGTGAGTGAGCCCAGTCCCTTGGCTGAGAAGCAACCCCACACATCTGTCTGAGGATGCTTTACTGTTGGCATGACACAGGACTGATGGTAGCGCTCACCTTGGTGTTTTCCGGATGGCCCAAACAATCGGAAAGGGGATTCATCAGAGAAAATGACTCTACCCCAGTCCTCAGCAGTCTAATCCCTGTACCTTTTGCAGAATATCAGTCTGTCCCCTGATGTTTTTCCTGGAGAGAAGTGGCTTCTTTGCTGCCCTTCTTGACACCAGGCCATCCTCCAAAAGTCTTCGCCTCACTGTGATTGCAGATGCACTCACACCTGCCTGCTGCCATTCCTGAGCAAGCTCTGCACTGATGGTGCCCCGATTCCGCTGCTGAATCAACTTTAGGAGACAGTGCTGGCGCTTGCTGGACTTTCTTGGGCGCCCTGACCCCTTCTTCACAACAATTTAACTTGATCCGATAAATGGTTGATTTAGGTGCAATCTTACCAGCAGCAATATCCTTGCCTGTGAAGTCCTTTTTGTGCAAAGCAATGATGACGGCACGTGTTACCTTGCAGGTAACCATGGCTGACAAAGGAATAACAATGATTTCAAGCACCACCCTCCTTTTAAAGCTTCCAGTCTGTTATTCTGACTCAATCAGCATGACAGAGTGATCTTGTCCTCGTCAACACTCTCTCCTGTGTTAACCAGACAATCACTGACATGATGGCAGCTGGTCCTTTTGTGGCAGGGCTGAAATGCAGTGGGAATGTTTTTGGGTGATTTAAGTTCATTTTCATGGCAAAGAGGGACTTTGCAATTAATTTCAATTCATCTGATCACTCTTCATGACATTCTGGAGTATATGCAAATTGCCATCATCAACACTGAGGCAGCAAACTTTGTGTCGACCAATACTTGTGTCATTCTCAAAACTTTTGGCCACGACTGAATACTTCCTTCTGTATGCTAACAATGTGCGTGTGTACATGCATTTGGACAATGCTCTATGGGACTCACGATCAGGGCCGGTTGTTACACAGCCTGGGAACGAACCCGGGTCTGTAGTGACGCCTCAAACACTGCGATGCAGTGCCTTAGACCACTGCGCCACTCGGGAGGCCCTTACACAACACTTTTCTATCCGAAGGTTAGGACCTCTGAACTTCTACCCAGTCAACCAGAGGAGGAATGCTGTCCAACTATAGGTTTGTGTTTCCTGGGCCAGTATTCACAAAGTGTCTCAGTGTAGGAAAGCTGATCTAGGATCAGTTTAGCCTTTTAGATCATAGTTAATAGGATTATATGGGTAAGGAGGACCTGATACTAGATCAGCAGTCCTACTCTGAGATGCTTTGTGAATACGGGCCCTGGTTTGTGAAAAAAAAAAGATAGATAGGAGAGAGACAGAGAGTAAGAGAGAGTAAGTAAGATAGATGTAGGGAGACAGAAGGGATAGATAGAGATGGAGAAAGACCGAGAGAGAGAGAGAGAGGGAGAGAGAGAGAGGAGACAGAGAGAGAGAGAGAGAGGGAGAGAGAGAGAGAGAGAGAGAGAGAGGAGACAGAGAGAGGAGAGAGAGGGAGAGAGAGAGGAGACAGAGAGAGAGAGAGGAGACAGAGAGAGAGAGAGGAGACAGAGAGAGAGAGAGAGAGATTGATAGAGAAAGAGAGATGGAGAGAGAGAAATTAGACAATCTAATTATGGCGTCTTGCAGCGCCACCCCGCCACAGTGACCTGTAAATCCACTCTAGAGCAATTTCCCTGTAGACCAGAGCCTGCTGCGCACTGACTGGCCATATAGCAGTCTGGAATCACACCCAACCCATGTGGAAGGAAGAGAGGGCAGAAAACAAAAAGGAAAGGTAGGGGGATGGAGATGGAGGGATATGAGAGGGATAATGGAGGACAAGAAGACT